>PVKN010004184.1:0-34462 GCA_004027915.1 Capromys pilorides
ACCTCCTTTCCCGACTTACCCTCATCTTTCCACACCTTTCTGCAGGCCCATCCTCTGCTAGGCGCAAAACGTAGAGGTCCATGTTATACTCCCGACCTCCACGAAGGCTAAAGCCAAATCCCTTCGCTCCTCTTTCCAGTTCCACAGTGTAAAAATCCTGTTCCTGTTTAAAGAAATTCAATGGATTCAATAATTCTAGAAATTTTTCTTCATCTCTTCCTAAACAATCTTTGTTATGTGAATTTGGCATCATTTACCAATCATTTGCCTTAGTCTGTGTCAATCTTAGAAGCTGGTGATCCAGAGTTTGGAAATGTTCGTGCTTGTGCATGCCTGCGCTGGGTGTAGGTAAGCATGCCCATACAGGACGTCGTGCACCTGCTTCTGGGCTGCTTTCTGGCCTGTGCCAGCTTTGGCTGGCAACGTTAGCTCTATAGTCTGGGAGTGGCTCCACCCATCTCTGTGGTGGAGAGCTCGAGTGAACTACCAAAGGCTCCAAGAAGTGAGTTAAAAAATGACTTCTTTAATGCTGTATCACCTGATACTTCCACATTTGTTTGCTATCATTTGCATACCCCTTATTGCTACACCGAGGGACAGGTGTCTTGTTCTCTGTATCTCACCTGAAATTCAAACCTGAGAAAAACCTTACCAAAGGAGATATTTTCTTGGCAGAAGCACATTTTGGTTTTTGAGACTGGGCTTCACACTGGCCTGGAACTCTCTGTGCAACCCTCCTGCCTGAGCCTCCTGACTGTGGGGATTATGAACACATGCCACCATACTCAGCAGGAAGGCGCTGTGGGACTAAGTACACAGACAGTATCTGACTGGCTTTTCCTCTCATCACCGCTCCTTGTGATAGCATATCATTTTGTTTTCACCCTCGAAAAGAAAACTAGGAATAGTTTTCAGGAGCAATAAAATGCAAGGTCATTTCCTAGACAATTAAATGTGAGCACATATTTGGTATCATTGCATGTAAGATTACTTATTTTAAGTTAGGGATGTCTTTTAAAATCTAACTTGTACTAGCCTAGCCTCAGAGCACTGGAAGGCAAAGAACAAAGAACACAAAAAAGAAAACAAAAGAGGAGAAATGGCCCTCACCTGTGTGACCTGGGGGGCTTTGAACTCAAACTGAGATTCTGGCTTTGGTTTGGTGGTATTCCTGCCAAAGAAAGAGAAAGAGACATAGCAGCAACCACAGGGTGCTGGGGAAGAGTCCTGAGATGCTCCACTAAGAGCTCCCCCTTCGCCTCACAAACCAAAGCCACGCTGACCTGGCCTCCTGCGACCCCTGCTGAGCAGGGGCATGGGTGGTGGTGATGGTGGCAATCTTCTCTGCATTGGTCAGCAAGGCAGCATTCGAAGACTCTGCAGGGCGGAACATAAGGAAATAAAGGCCTTAGAGGAGACGCTGTCCCCCAGGGGTGTGCAGAAGCCCCAGGTCTAACTCTGAACACTGACTTCTGTGGCCCCAGTGCAAACAGTTGTACCTGAGTTTCCACACGGTTAATGAACTACTCTGTCTCTGCTGATGTGGGCCACATGTACCCATGGTCTCCTCCCAACTAGATGCCGCCCCAAAGGGAACAGTTTGCCAAGACTGTGCTGCTCTAGAATGGCACAAACACAGGTGCCAGGTAGAGGCTATCCCACCCTGCCAGGGCACCACGCTGGTTCCAGCAAGTTGGAAGCAGCACTTAGTGACGTGAATCGCACACTCAGATCCGAAGCGTGCTAAGATCCTGTCGGGACACAGCCGTGCCCACCTTCTCTCTCCCTTTACTGAGGCATAGGGAAAGCACAGACCTCTTGACGGACCTCACTGAGCATCATCTATGACAGACTAATTTTAGAATGTGGATTAGAAAAATAAGAGTTTGTAAATGTAAGTTACATAAATCACAAAGCCACCTTAATGCAATGGAAATGATTATATTCCTATGTAAATTGACTTTCTTCTTCACTAATCTCATTCATCAGCAACTTCATTAAACTCCGACTTTGGAGATGTGGAACGTGAAAATACTGAGATGTGTAACTAGCCTGCACACCCACATTCATCAAAACAATGACTCATGCGGTGATGGTAGATACGCATTTTCTAATTATTTGCTCATGAACATCAAGCCAGGTAGGAGCCAGCTATAAACGAGTTCCACTGCTCATACCGAAGCAGACTTTTTGGAACTTGGTGTGCATTTTCTAACCAACAAAATGCTAACCACCGTGGCTGGGTGCTCATTTAATTCACAGTACACTGGGAAGTCTACAAGTGTCCTGTGATTCACGTTAACAGTTTGTTTGTTGAATACATATATCTACTCATTAAATAAAAACAAGTTTTCTATGAGAAAGCATTTTCAGTACCTCAAAGTGGGAAGCCTGGAATCTCCACTGCACTCTCAGAACAAGAAACATCCCACAGACCCCGACTGTCTGTGCTCCACCTTCTACGGTAATTTCTTAAGAACATTACTCCACTTCAGTCAGGCTTCCTGGTATTTTATTTTCATTACATACATGGGTTTGAGATGCAGGCCTGGATTCAAATCCTCTTCTACCCTATTCGTTAGCTAGATGCCATATTGTTCTCATATGATAAAGGAGGACGATGAGAAGAACTCCCTTCTCATGAATTAAAACACAGAAAGCACTTAGTATGGTGCTGGAAATGCAGTGAGCACTCAGTACACAATTACTGCAACTGTAGGCTTGCTAGCACTGGGTTTTTCTGTCTACTATTATGGGAACTTTAAGATCTCTACGACATGAAAAATTTAAATAGAATTTTAACGATTTCTATTGAAGTGATAAAAGTCAATTTTCTCTATAGCCAGGACACAAGATTAACAAGAAAATAAAGCTAGATCAAGAAAATTCTACAATAAATTCTATTAATGTTTTAGGACAATGTTCTTCACAATATGTTACTGAATATTTCTATAAATTCTGAAGGAAAAGAACCTATGGCCAATTGCGATTGGCAAGTTCTGGATGACAAAGAGAAGGGTTCCCATGGATTCATTTTGCAGTTCCTGTGGAGTCTGGAGAATTTCCTAGGTCCATGTGCCCTGTGACCCTCTGATGTGGGGAGGTGTTACCTCTCAAGCTACTGGGAAGTAGGTTAAGCCAATGGTTTAAAGATCAGCCTGTGGGAGCTGGGGAGATAGCTCAGTAGAATAAGCACTTGCCTTGCAAGCACAAGGGCCTGAGTTCAATCTCTGGTTCCATAAAAAACAAAACAAACAAATAGATCAGCCTGTGGTTTGAACCATTCAGCTTTCCATCCTCAGCTCTCTCTGCAAGCTACTTGACAGGCAGAACTTATGCAAAGTCACCTAATTTTCAGTGCCTCAGTCTCCCTGTCTACATAAGGAGAATGGCATAAGGACCTAGGGAATTGCTGCTGAGACTATCCAAGAAGAAAGTGAGGAGACACCTGGTAATTAGTAACACTGAAAAATAATTTGCATTCTGTGGCTATTTATCATTACATTGAAAGCAATTAGTACTTGTTTCCTGGTGCCTTTGGAAGGACGATAATCTCCTTCTATTGCTCTCAAAGGCAGTTGGCTGGCAGGACTGTGGTTCCGCATCTAGTGGTGTGTCCCAAGGCCTGCCCCTGTGTCACTATACAGGACAGATGACAGCCCATCACCATGACCTGCCAGACTGTTCCTAAACATACGTACTGGTCCTTTAACAAACTTTATTCACTGTAATTAATTTGATGGAGATGCTCTGGGAAATCACAAAGTTCTTTGGACCTTGGGGAAATCATATTTAGGACACCAAAAAAGAATGTTTCCTTGTAATTAAAGTGATTATAGTTACTGGATTGGGTAAAGGTTTGTCTTTACAGTCCTTGTGTGTTTTTATAGCTGGAATTTTCTAAGCAGATCAAATCCTGTTCTCAAACAATTTCTGTATTTGTGCTGCTTTCACGACTTGATGAAATATAACAGATAATCACTCAGTACAAACATAAACAGAATGCCATTATTAATTTTCCTCCTATCTTTCATTTGTTATTTTTCCAATATTTACACACAAAATGATCTGGGATTGAAGCTTAACTTTCAGCATTTTAAAAAATTAACATGCAAACATATCTTTGATGTGTGAACTTTCCTCATGCTCCTGTTTTCTGAGTCTACAGCCAGCTACCACCTAGCGCAGCCCTAGAGTGCCACGAAGCACAGTGTTGACCTGACTACCCACACTCCTTCAGGATTCCTACCACTCCACACGACAGTGCAGTAACTGCTCCGGCTTGGAGAGAGACACCAAGGCAGACATGCAGGTAGTAGGTAACATGTTCAGGGTCACCCCAGAAGCACGTGTTGGAGAAGGGAGCTCAGCTCAGAATCTACCAACAGGGCCTGCGCACCCTTTATGTGCGCATAGCATGCTGGCATCAAGCCAATCGTCCTTAACTGGCACATTCCTTTCAAATGAGCCATGATTTTATTTTACTCCTAAATACCACTAACTTCACTAAGTATTATGAAAGATTAATTAAAATAAAAAATACTCAGTTTGACTACAGGATTTCACAGGCCACTTTCATAGTACCAAGACAATGTTTAACATGCCTTTGATTTCCAGTATGTTTTTATAATATGGATAAAGTTAGGCTTATTTTCATAAACTTTTAAGTCTTCATTTGGCATGGAACCAAGATTATATCTTCTTTAAATGCTTTTTTACAAACATAGAGATGAATCTTATTACAAAAAAAATATATTGCTCTATCCCAAAGGCAAAACTTGCCCTGTATGACAGAAACAAAGTGTGAAGGAGGGGCTAAAAGGACTCCGACTCCCTCCCTTCCAGCGGCAGTGTCGCAAAGGGTGCAAGCATCCGTGACTTTCAGAGCCCCGAGGCAGATGGAAGGTGGCTCGCCACTGGACCACCAACGTAGACAAGGCAGACGGACAGACTGGACAGCTTTAGACAGGTTCCAGAAAATACTCCGCATCTTTTATGGAACAATGTTCACATCTACGTAGCTCTCCCAGAGGAATGAGATGGGCATTAGTACACTTTCCCTAGCAATTATGCATCAAAAAAAGCACATCTTGGCTCTCGCCATATTGTGCCAGGGCTAGGCAGAAGCAGCCCTGCTCTGGTAACAGCTGCTTTCACCCTGCGCCACAACCATCTCTGTGCAAGGGACCTCAGTGGACTGAGTGTTAAATTTAAGACCACAATCTAATATATATTTTAAGCTCATAAATACTTTCACTGTCTTGAACTTGATTCCAAGACAGCCTGGCTCAGTCCAGTTTGCTCTGTCTGCTAAGAGCCTTTTCGCACCTAGAATGCGAGGACAGTGACAGAGCCCCAAGTCTGGTTTGACCTGTTCAAGTTTCAACTGGGATTCAGCATGGTCATCCATTCGCATGCCCTCTTTCTGTTCTGCATTCTGCCCCTTGAACACCCTGCCTTAATCTCCTCTCACCTTTCAACGTGCAAAGGGCAGAAAGGGGACCAGGGGGTGCCACAAGGTGGAGCCACCTGGCCTTGGACTGAGACCTCTGCGACAGGCCCAGTGTGCCTCTGGTTCGCTCACATACGCTGTCATAGTGGTGGGAAGCTACATGTCTCCTAGGGGGAAGCAATCTACAATGAAGAAGCTTCTGGAATTTAGGTCTCTAAACAGTTTCTATTGGCATGTCAGCTTCCAAGTTTGCAAAATTGCACCTAAAATGAATGCTGATATTTAGCATGAGGTACTTCACTGTGCGGGGCTCTTCTGTGTAACGGGGTGCTTTGGAGCATCCTGACCTCTGCCCACTCCACGCTACTCAGCTCCCCAGCAGTGCCCTGGAGGCAGAACTGTCACTGCTGTCAAAAAACCAAAGATCTATATTTAACCAGCCAAGCAAATAGGCAAATAAGAATAGACCTAGCTTATGTGGGACAATCTATCATGAATATGAACATTTAATTCTTTCTTCATCCCCATCTAAAACTTGGGAACAAATCAAGTAGGCACAAATCTCAAAAGTTTCTCATGAAATAAATAATTTGATATACTGATTTATTTTGGGAAAAAAAAAAAAAAAAAGCCAGCATGGGCCATCCCCAGTAGGTAGGTTTCTGATATCACCATATTATAATAGCAACTATTGAAAAGAATCACTGATGATTTTAGCTCAGACATTGGAGGATTTTTAGTATCTCTATTAAAACTATTTTATAGTTTTGAACACAAGGACACCAAAAAAGACAACTGGGAAAGCTGAGGATTTTCTGATATTTTTATATCTGCAACAAGACAGGTCACAGGGCTAAGGGATTAATCAGATAAGAGGGGAGGTACAGTTTAGTAATGATGGTACATGTTGGCCCATGTGCTTGATCTGCTAGGCATGATAAAGCTGCCTTTATATCTACACTATTCACATACATGAACAGTAACAAAGGATAGAGGAAGACAGACAGCGAAAGTAGGAGAGAGAAAGAGGTAACAGGTATACTTTACCGTCCCCGGGAATGATGCGCAGGGTTACTGTGTTTCCCGCTTCCTTGATTAGGTTGACAATGTCAGAGTGGGACTTGTTGGTGATGGAACATCCATTTACTGCCAAGATCCGGTCTCCTACTTTCAGCTTGCCACAGCGGTCAGCAGGGCTCCCCTCAATAATCCGACCTATTTTGTGAGGCATAGCCACACATGCATTGCCTGCTTTGATATTGAGTTTTAATTTTTTTAAAGTTATGAAGGAATATAGTGAAGGGAGGAGAAAAAGGGTTGAAAAGGGAAAGAGAAGGTTAAGTGTTAATTAAGCATAAAGCAAATGTTATTCAAGGAGAGCTCAGTGCTCACTATCAAAACATTGGTAATACTCAGAGTCTAAGAAGCCACTGCCCGAAACCAGAATTCATGGCTATGATGCTTTCCCGATTTGAAATGAGGGGGAACCCCAGCTTCTCTCCTTAGAGTGATAAAACTTGGAATATCTAGCAATTTCAAAGAGTCTTACGAGTCCCAAGGAACTTGTGCTTGCTCTTTGGAGGACTTGCAGCCCAAGGCCAAAGTGGGCTGTATCTTCCCCCCTCTGTGCTCAGGTCCCTGCATTTCTGCCAGCTGCTGTTGAAGCTTCTACTAATATTTTTTCTCAGTTTAGAAAAACAATCACTATTCTGGTAAGACCTAGGAGTCTGCTGGCACCAGAGATTCACCGTGAAATCACCTAATGAACTTTACGCCTTCTCTGTAAAAATTAGAAAAAGGGCTTAACCGTAGGAGGCAAGTCAAGCCAAGCGAGCCCCCGACCCGGACACAGTTTCTGTTAGGGCCTCTGCTCACTCAGGTCATTTCAGGCAGGGCTGTTGGGCTTCTCAGCTCTGAAGTCCTCTTCCTGCCTCACAAAATCCCCTGAAAGGATTTTGTGCAAAAATCTAGCACCATTCAGGCTGCTGATCCCAACCAAAGCTCAGCTCATGTCACCCTTCTCCTTTCTGACCATTGGTCACTGCCAGCTCAGCTGTGGAGCTCCAGCAGAAGGGCTCTGGAGAGGTGGCCCACATGCACTTGATACACTGCCTGGGGCTGCTGACTGCCACAGAAGCAAGGAAAGGAGGCTCTAAGGCTGACAGGGTTTCTAGGAAACCGTTCCCATGTTTCTTCTGTGTATTCATCTATGGAGAACTTTCTTGGAACTAGGAGAGCTACGCAGCTGAGGACCTTTGGAGAGAGCTACAAAGTTAACATGGGAGCTACATGAGTAGACTGCTCCATTAGACTTTAGGCCTGAAGGGTAATGTGTGGGGAACAGCACCGGAGCTCCTCTGAATGCTGGCAGATCTGCCTGAGCTGGTGGCACGGGTGCACCATCAAGTCCAAGAAACTCCAAAAGGAAACACTGCACGGGAACTCAGCAAGGGGGTGTGGCAGGAAGTATCCACATTCATTCTAGATATGGACTGAACTGAGTCCACTTCCAAGCACAACTGGCGCAAGGAGGGGACAAAACAGCAGGTATGTGGAAAGCTCTCAGGTCTGCGACTCTGCGAGTTGGCAGAGTTTGATTCACTGATTATGAAAACCGGAAGGACAACAATCAAGGACCAAGGTGTGAGAGCATCGTGGCGGTTTCATCACAGAGCACACCGGTTGGCACCCGCACCCCTGCTCTTTCCTCCTACAAACCCAAGGCGAGTTCTGAAGTGCTAAGAGCACCACAGGGCAAGGGAGGGTTAAACTCTAGATCTGAAGGAAAAACCTGGGTCTCTTGTCCCATCCATTGCCCTTCTTTTTAAGTGAGCAGGAAAGTTCCTAAAATTAAAAGACAAAACAAAACCTCCCGCGTGGTCATGCCACACTGTGACTGCTCTGTGAGTGTGGTTTGCAGAAGTACCTCAGTCTTGTGCCACACATGTGCGGGCCTGGCCAAGTGCCCTCCCAGACACAGGGTGGGGTGGGGGGCAGCTTGTGCCAGAAGGTGCCTAGCAAGGTTAACGGAGGCAAACGGCGTGGGGATGTGGTGGCCAGTGATTTTAGCCAGTGAGAGGCCCATGCCGCTGTCAGGAGATGGTGTGGTGAGGTCACTGGGGTGAGCGTCAAAGCCTGCAGCCGCCCTCACCCTCAGCCGTCACATGCCACATCCCGTAAACAAATGTTCTTGGGAGACAACAAAGGACCCAAGGAGCTGCTAATCAAGTTTTCTGCAAGTCTCTGGAATGCTTGATATTATGCGCATGACCATGCAGAATGATGGCCCAAAGAGCTGGACAGCACGCCCCCTCAGAAGGAAGGCTGCCAGGTACACCGCACGAGGTCATGCCCGTCTGCTTGCCCCTGCCGGCACTCACCGAAGGCCGTGCCCGCCTCGGGCCTGCTCACCGAGGACACGATGACGAAGCCGAAGCCCTCACTGTCCCCACGCCGGATCTCCACATCATAGGGCTGCACGGCGGTGCTCACCACGCCACTGCCACCGCCGCCCCCGCTGCCGATGCCGCTCGTGCTGCCGCTGCCCGAGCTCACAGTGCTCAGCGAGTTCTGGCTGCCCTGCGGTGTGCGCTTGCCCTCCGCCAGCGAGGCCGGCTGCGTGCCGCTGTGGTGTGAGGACGCCGGTGACGGCACTTCAGGCTCCGTGCACTTGGGCGCTGCAACAGAGGCGGCTCAGGAGGCTGGGCCCGCGGGACATAGCCCCAGGCGCCGTGGTGAGGCCCTGACTAAAACCATAACGTTTTCAGACAGGGTCCCTCTCAGGGGCACAGGCCAGGAATCAACCCGTGGTCTGCCTGCCTGTGCCTCCCAGGGTGGGTCATAGGTGCGAGCCACACCTGCTCCTCCCAACAATTAAACGCCCACTGTCCAGGAATGCTGGTCCCAGTGACACCTGAGGCAGGCACTCACTTCCTCAGGCAGCTCACCTGCCAACAGGGCTGCTCAGATTCAGGGCCCACAGTGACATGATACCACTGCACAAAAGGACATTTTTACTAAGCAGAGATACAGGCTACGCCAGTGACAGACACTTCCTGGCTTCACAGACCAGCCTGAGCCACACATGTGAAGTGTCACCCCCTCTGCTCAGGTGCGCCAGCTCTGCTGCAACACCTGCAAGCGTCTATATGACATTTGGGGCACACGTGGGAGGGGTGCACGCAGCTTCTCTCCTCTGATCACAGCGCTACAGGCACTGGCCTTCTGGCAGTTTCATCAGCACTCCAGGTACTGCTTTGTCACTGGACTTCAGAAAGTGCCCACTGCCAACAGATGACGCAGAACCAACCACGCCACCAAAATGTGTATCATGTCCAGGTTGCAAATAAGGCTAATTCATTTCCCAAAGCTTCTCCCACTTTCAGAACTCTGCATCTTTTCCAGCTGGAGCTGCCCCACTCAACATGCGCTCCCCACCTCTCCTCCACAGGCTCAGCATATCTGTCTCTTTGACTACTCTGGGTTCCTCAAGAAAGGGGGATCATGTAGGAGCTGGCCTTTGGTTTACTTCACTTAGCCTAATAATGCTCTTAGATCTAGCATGCCCTTTAAGTTGAACTCAAAATTCAAAGAATTTAAGATCTTAAAAGTGGGCTTAAAACAAAAAACCACATTGCCTTGCTATATTTATTTGGGTCCTGGAAGTCACATAATCTTTAACTCATCTCAAAATGCTGTTTTAGGTTACTGCCACCGGCTGCATAAAAGAGGCCATCAATGAACTTGGGGACATGAGATATGTTTGACTTGTGCTGTTTTCCATGGCTGGAGTACATAGGGTGCTCACATTGCTGTTTAATATGTTAATTGGGTAACTAATTATATGCCACATAAACAGTCTTTATACTAGTCCTTTTTAATATGTTGCCAATTAATTATATCTGATAGGCATTCATTACACTAATATTAATATAATGGAGAATTCACAACATTTCATTTCGTATTTCTTCAGTACCTCAATTGACACAACACTTAATTTCTGCTACATTCTGGGTTCTGTCTTACAGGCTTTGAGGTGGGAACAGCATACAAATTTGCACAATTAAGGCATAAGCTTTCAGGACACTGGTAAGTCAGCAGAAAGCACAGCCATTCACACACTTAGTTATCTCAAATGGTGGACTCTGCACAGAAGTAAATCATGAGCCCCATGCATGGCCAAAAATGCTTAAATCAAAGAGAGTGCATGGAAGGAGGAATTCCGAGGGAGGAAGGTCCTTCCCAAGGGCCTACAGTGGGGTGGTGTCTCGAGAATTAGGCTGCAGGCCTAGATAGACAGAAAGAAGGACTGGGAGATGACCTCACTTGCCCCAGTTTTGCAGGAGAAGTAAAAAGAAGCTTGGTTTTCATATACAAATAGAACAGCAAGGTACAACAAGATTGTTTCATGATGTTTTTTTTTTTCTTTTTTAATACAAATTTATTTTTTAACTTAATTTGAAACTAGCACTTTTCAGATGTCTCTAATGACCTCTTTTGCTGAGAATTATCAAACATAAGAGGGTGGCTGAGTTCTGATTGGATGGGAGGCAGGTCAGCTATATTTCACAGCCTTCTAGAAGCTTTGCTGAACATATGCAAATTGCACATTAAAGTACTTTTGAATGACAGCAGTTTTGCAGGCTGGGAGAGAAGCAAACCATCTGGCAATTCTGAGCTTGATCACATTTGCAAACATTTGCTAAAAGAGAAGCTTGAGGAGGCAGACGTGAAAGTGAAGTGCACTGTCTGGGAGCGGATGGAAACATACCAGCGAACACCACTTTGCGCCGCACCGTGAGGTTGACGTGACCTTGCTTGGCTGCTTGCTGCATAAGCTGGACCACGAGCTGGTGGGATTTTCCAATCACTGGTGTCCCGTCCACACAGATCAACTCGTCGCCAGACCGCAGGCGGCCGTCGGTATCTGCAGCGCCCAGTGGTACGATGTGACCAATATAAATCTGTGGAGTAGGTAGGTGACAGATGACAGCTCGTTCTTTTGGGCCGCTCCGGTACTGGCGCCCTTCTTACCTCCCGGAACACTGCGCTCGCCCATCTCGGTCTGCACACGTGCCGCAGGTAGTTCCTAAGCATCACGGTGTACACAGCACGGCACTAAAGGCTGAGACCACAGGAGTGCGTGTTGCTGTGCCCAGCGAGACAGTCTTCTCCCCCTTACAGACACAGATCACCTTATTCCTTCATTCAGAAAAACATTTCTCCTTTCCTCTTTACTTAAGAGCCCTCCTTTCATAAAACTCTGCTATCGGAGACAAAGGGAAGGAACACATGGGACGAGGGAAAGGGAAATCCACACGTATGTACACAGGACAGCTTGGTTTCTGCTGATTCCTGCTGGTCCACTGAAAGCAGTTAATGCTGAATTTTTTTCTTCTCCTTTTTAATTTTTTGACCAATTTTGTATGCTTGTGTCTGGTAACCTGAACAGCTAATTTGAAGATAACAATATATAACGACAATTGTTGAATTATTATTATTTTGTTTAGTGAAATTCTGTATCATTTCTAATTTTTTTTTTTACTATTTCTTATTCTTTTAAAAAATAGAAACTGAAAAAAATCCCAAATAATCCTCTGCTAATTATATATAACAGTAATATGGCTTTTCTTTAAGGGTCCTGCAGTATGTCTAGCAATAGTGCAGGCCCCCAAAATGTTGTTATATGAATTAAACCCAATCTAGTGCGACATCTCCACTTCTATAGTCTTCTCACACCTGAAATAATTTTGTATTTAGCAACTTGCTGCTATTTGTGGCCAAAAATATTTATGTGGCCTTTTCAGCAAATAATACTGCTACAGTTACACTTACATACTACTTAGCAATCATGGGAAGCTGGGAAAAACAGCAGGCTATGCCAGGCATCTGGAAGTGGGCTCCCATCAGCCCTTCTTTTTACTAGCTCTGCAATCCTGGGCAAGTTAATTAACCTTTTAGAGTCTTTCTGAATTAAAAAATGGAATAAACTCACAGATATGATAAATGAGAGAATCTTAATATTTGATGAGTTAAAGGTTAAAAGTCTTTAGCACAAGGCCTGGCATATATTAGGTGGTCAATGTTAGTGAATAACAGCTATTAATAGCACCAGGGAACAGCAACACTTACATTTAACTCTTTCTGCTCCTTTCAACGGAATCCTACTGAATTTATTCTAAAGTTCAGGACACTGAGCCCTAGGGAGGCTGTGTGTCACCTGACTCATGCAGGTTTGTTTCCTATTTCTGTGAAGAGCAGATCCTACAGTCTCCACCTCCCCTGTGCTCAATGAGGCCACTGGGCCGGGCCCCCATGTGCACAGCGCCAGCAGGGCTGCTCGTGGGCCAGACCGAGACCTGTCTCTCTGTTCCCCACTTTGCTGTATGCTCCAACCCTGGTGACCTGCTTTGAGGTCTTAGCAGACAGCACTGCGGACAGCAGCCAGCACTCACGGGTTCTCCGGGCTCATTTCCACCTAGAATTCGAAATCCAAATCCAGTCTCCTTTCTCCAGAGGAAGATGTCCTGTTCCTGGTAATCTGGAACTGCAGACAAGGAGGAGGAACCCATTACTTCATTGATAAGGGAACCACGCCACTGAGCTGAGCGTGACTGCAGGACCACGACTGCTGACATTTGAGAGGATAAGAGCCTTCCAACAAGGACAAAGAAATAAAGGGATGAGGACGAGTGAAACGACAGGCGACACTGGGTCTAACTCAACAGTGCAGATGGTGACTGGGCCTCCGTTTCTTCAAAGGACTGTGCTGCAGTCATGGCCATGCCAATTGTCAAGGCTCTTTTCTCAGGAGTGCTGCAGGAGAGGGCCTTCAATTAAACTGATGCTTTATAGGGGCTGGAGAGACAGCTCCGTGGCATGAGTGCCTGCCTGGCAAGTGCAAGGTCGTGAGTTCCAACCCCAGTCCCACCAAAAAAAAATTTAATAATAATAATAAATTGATGCTTTATCAACCAGAGGATGGAAAAAAAAGGGCTTGGGTTAAAAGTTTCTAGTTTATATCGAAGTCCCCTTTCTTCCTTACTCGTAATCATACCAGGACTTGGGTTTGTTACGTCAGGGCCCGGGATGCAGCTTGGGTAGAATGCCTGGCTAGCATGTTGAAGGTCCTGGGATCAATTCCCAACATGGCAGAAAGAAGAACACAGTTCTACTGCCTCCAAACACAAAGAAGAGACCATTTTTCCTTATTCATAAGGTTAATAGTGATGACAAAATCTTCTGTTAATCTATCACATCTCACTGCTACAATGACTGCTTTACTACACAATCTGCCTATGGCATTTCAACTTTGTAAGAATTAACCTGACAAGTTTACTATTCAGTACTTGTTCAGGTCTCTAAAATGAAAAATGTCATTCTTAAAAAGAAATTTCTAGAAGAAAATTCTTATTGTACACAAAATCTATATACCACTTTACTATATCTCTCAGGTGATAAAAAGGGTTATTTTAATTTTTATTTAACATTTTCAGGTATACCTAGGGTATTTTATAGCCTACAAAGGGTCAGAACTCTTACCTATGGGGATCAAACGTCATTTAGCTGCAGTGAACTGTAGAGAAGATTCTGCATAATTTCTGGAGTATTTAACTGGATTTTGGGCTACAAGAGTGCACAGACCTGTGAATTTAATTCTTGTGTTTTCTGATTTTCTACGGTGGAGTAGCAAAGAAGAAGGTGACTGGTGAGATTTCATGTTGGTGAGAGTGGTCCCTCTTTAGTGACTCACCTGCAGTCTAGGATGCGTAGGGGGAAAAGGCACCAAGGGAGAGGAAACAGGAGGGCAGGACCAACAGGAAGGCACAGCTGAGGGGCTCCAGGCCTGATGTGCGTGCACATGGCCAGAGATATCGATGTGCTTGAGCTATTTTAATGTTAGGCTTTAAACGTGTGCTTTTCATTCCATCTTTGTTTTATTGTAACTGCTAAGGCTAAGCAGCAAAATACCATGGAACATGAACTCAGTTACAGCACTGGACTCCCACAAAACAATCGGAAAGAAGTATCTTTTGAGTACACTAAGGTAACAATATGTTTTTTCCTGTTTGAGTAGCTGGATAAAAGGTATCTGCTGTAATAGCCTCACTGAGATAACAAATTAAATCAAGCGGTGTCTCTTCTGTGGTGCACTCAAGCAGGAGGATTGTTGCCCTAACAGACCACCACCGTTCTGCAGCCAGCCCTAGGCTGCCGCAGTCTGCTTGAAGCCCGCGAGGATGATGAGGAAGGCCCAGCCCAGCTTCACTGAGCACAGTGGCACCTGCTACCCCCGGAGCACCACCCGGAGCAAGCGTGGCCTTACGCTGCGCACATAGGTGTCGGCCGCCTTGGCGTGGAGGTGATGGCCGCAGAAACACTCCTAGTTTGGTCTACGGGAAAAAAGCACTTGTTTTCTTTTGAGAATTACTGGGAAAATGTGGAATTTATCTAAAGACTTTTCTGTTGAAAGGAAAGATGCCCAGTGACACTCTGGATGTTACACATACCAGGAATGAGCCGGAAGACACAGACGCAAACACTGACATACATGCAGGACACAGAGAAAGTCTTTTGGTACTTTAATTTTGGAATTTTAACTCTTTTACTCTGTTAACCAGTTGCATGCTGTTTATTGAGGTGTGCACCTCTGGTGACATATCCGCACTGAAATATATTAAAGGCTGTAAAATTTCCCTTTGCTAATGACATTCTTTAAATGGTTTGCTTTCTTCTTTAATTTTAGCAGATTTTATTAGAATTAAGTTGCTAGTAACAGTGGGATTAAACTGTTTTTCTGATATTAATATTTTATTTTTGTAGTGAGGCTAATCTGAAAGAGCTAAGAAAGTCTTATTATTGTCTGCATTTTTAAGTTCTCTCATAGGAAAGCACACTACCAGCGAACACCCTTTTGGTAATGCCCATGGCAACTCAGTAAGTAGCCAAAAGACTTTCCTTGAGGGATGACAACAGTGGGGGGCTGTTTCAGAACAGCCCTGGAGAGACACCTGCGGGTATCGCCACTGCCACAGACACAAGCAGCACTGCAGCCTTGGCGGGTACATGCTTCTCATCTCATGCTGGCTTTGGGCTGTGCTCGGCCAACCGGCATACTTCCCTGCATGGCGTTTCCTGTCCCCCATCCTCCCCAGGGCCCAGACGCATGGGAACATCAAACAGGATGAATGATAACAGAGAAATAGAGGCTTGCAGCAGGGCCTTACTCTGACATTCTCCAAAGTTCGTGGAACTGATTTCTCGCTCTCTTTCACCCTTGCTCAATCCTGGTGCAGGCGAAGGTGACATAGCTGGAATATTAATTTCACAGTTTTGCAAAGCTTAATATATGTTGCTTCTCTTAGTTTATTTTTTTAAAACTTTATTTATTTATCTGTTTACTTATTTATGTTATGGCCGGCTCAGCCTGCCCTGGGGGTGGGGCTGGCATAGCATGTTGGTGCCGGGGATCGAACCGCGGTCCCTGTGGTTACCTAAGCAGGTGCTTTAGACCGCTAAGCCATCTCGCCAGCCCCTCTCGTAGTTCATTTTAATTTAGTTGTGGTTGATAAGATAATGCACATTTCAGCTTTCACAATAAAGGCCACAGCTGCTATGATTTTGAGCCTCAGTTTGGTTCTATTTTTCTTCCTTTTTTACCCTCATTATGCTTTACTTGTCAAAAGTTTGAACTTATCATTGTACTACTCAGAATTTCCTGTGACTTCCATTACCATCTTAAGCTCTTCACATTTAATTGGACTGTACAGTCCATGTTTCCAAGTGACTTTGTTCCAATTGTCATGAACCATAGATTTGTCCACACACTTTGACCCTTCTGAAAAACTCAGGTATGTTTGCCCCACTGTTACACTACAGCATTTATTTACGGGAGTACCAAGGTTTTGATGGACTTGGTTCTTGTAATACTTGATCCAGGTGAATTCTAGGCAGTTCAAACCAGGGCAGTCTTATATTTAGAGGCAAAATTATTGAATCTAAGATCTGAACACACAGATAAGAACTGTTGGCCAAGGATATAGCTCAGCAGCGTAAGTGCCTATGCGGCAAGCACAAGGTTCCAAGTTCGACCCCCAGTACAAAAAAAAAAAAAAGAAAGAAAAAAACACATCACCATAGTCTTAAAATCTAGAAGTTCACACAAGCTCCTTATACATATTACAATAAAGGAGCTCCATTCTAAACTGGTGAGCATGACTCTAAAGAAGGACAGGCTTACAATGTTGCTTAGTGTAATAGCTTAGAGCTTTTTCTTTTCTAAAATATGCTGTCAACAAGTAAAATTATACGCTTTCAAACTCCTCTGCACCAAGTACTACAGGATACTCGCTGATTTTCCTGAACACTACTAACAGGCTTGGCTCAATGTCATTTGTAAAGATGTGAGCAATTGGTATGTTGCCTGAAGAAAACAAGACAGGCAACGCGCTTCTAAAGGACATCAGCGCTCATCTCTGTTTTTATTCAACGCCAAGACCCTTCAAATGGATTCATTACCACAACTGCAATTCAGACGGCTTCTTTCTGACACTGCCGTTTTGGCAGAAGGCCCTACGAAGACCACGGTATTTTGCAAAACATGTAGGCCACGTGAACAACTGTGATCACAACTCTATCTTCAAATTGCCTGTAACAGTAAATTAGACATCTAAAGACAAAAATATTTTTAACCAAAAGGGGATAATATGGTATAATCATGGTGCTGTTGCTGACTTTAATTTTCTTGTTTTTCCTGGAGTATTCTGTTCTTTATATGATGAAGAGGGCCTGAGAATCCTATCTGTCAAGGGTTTATACTGTATTTTTGTTGTTCTCAGAAGATACAAAACCTAGGGCAGTGGCAGGCACTGATCTGGGATAAAGCAAATTACTGCCTCAGAGACCCAAGTGAGCTGGGCTCCCTGCGCACTGCTGTGAAGAGACGCACACCTGCGGCCAGCACTAATTGCCGCGGGCCAGGGCTCCTTGTTAGCCACACTGAGCGCCAAGGAACAAACCCACGTGGCTCTTACAGTCCATCAGGTTGGTGCCGCCTCCAGTTACAGAGCCTCGAGCACCAGCAAGGAGCCTGTGTCTCCCTTGGCTGCAGCATTTGATTCGTTGCATGCTGAAGAACCAGAGGAGGAGCCGTCCCAAGTACTTCAGTCTGACCACTACGCGAGCAATCTCCACAGTTACAGCAGCTGGTTACATTACATTAGATTCTTTTCTTGAAGGAAAATTTCCTTACAGGAAATTTTAAGAAATATTGCTTCTCCCAGGGTAAATGAGCTGGAGCCTCCTAGTGAGCAGGGCATGGGAACTGCCCAGCGCAGGAGACCCACAGCACTGATTTATTTTATCAAAAAAGATGTATGCATGGAGAACACAATAGTATGTACTGTGCCACTGATTGGAGGAATCCTGTGGCTGGACAAATGGGAAGGGAACAGGAAAATATTTCTCTGTGGCAAACATTCCTTTGGATTTATTTTTTGATTTTTTTTTTTTAAATATATTTGGTACAGGGTCTGCAGGGTCTACAGGGTCTCACTATGTTGGCTGGACTCATAGTGATCCTCCTGTTTTCAGCCTCCCAAGTGCTGGGATTACAGGCTCGAGCCACCCCACCTGATCTCAACGGAGGTCTCAGCGCACCCTGGGGCTGGGCCCGTGCAGCACGCTCTACCTAGGCAGGCACTTTAGTCTGCTGAACTATCTGGCTGGCCCTGTTCCTTCAGAGTTTTGTTTCAGTGAACTCACTACAGTTTGGGAGAGGACACAGGATGGACCCCAGGCTTCTGCCAGTTAAGCATCTCTAATTTCAAAATCTAAAATGCTCCAAAATCTGACACTTTTAAAGTATTGACATGGCACCAAAAGTAGAAAATTCCACATCCTAAAACTTTGTTTCACATAGAAAATTATTTAAAATTTGTATAAAATTATTTCTGGCTATGTGTGCAAGACATATATGAAACATGAATGTATTTTATGTTTAGACTTGGATTCCCTCCCCGAGATATCTCATTTTATGTATGAAAATATTCCAAGATCTGAAGAAAACCTGAACTCCATACACTCTGGTCTAGCATCTGGGAGAGAGCCTGTCCTGGCATCTACTGCACGTGTGGGGAACCAAGGGCAATGTCTCTTCTGCTCGGCCTCCAGGATACTTTCAGACACTGAATAACTCCCTTTGCAGATGAGTGGGACCTTGGCAGTGTGGTAGCCTTTGTCGCACACAGCATGCTTAACATTGCCTGCAGTAAGAGGAGGGTGATACTGTTCCTCCTGGGGAAAAGCATGGTGGAGCCCCCACCAACTGGGGTCTTTTGTGCCCCTATTGTTGGCTTGCGCCCATGGTGTGTGTTCCTCAGTCGGGAGTGCTGGCCTCATTCTCCTCCTTCTCTGGGTCACAGAGCAGGTCAACCTCCCACCATACTCTTCGGCCCCCGAAGGAAGCTGGTGCCCCATCCTCCATGAGCGCTCTGTGAGGACCCCTGGGGGCCCTGTCTATAGAGTGACCATAGCTGGATCAAAAGCCTTGCCCAGGGCGGTAGGAACAGTTCACCTCAGCTCTTCCTGCAGTGCCCTGCCTGACACCCTGTCTTCATTCCCATGATGTCATAAAAGGAGAGGAAGAGAGCCCCAGGAGCTTCTTGCCACCAGTCACTCAGAACCCACGGGAGCAAGCTGCCCCCCCAGGGAGGGCTGTCTGCACCCCCTAGAACTCCAGCAGCCTGGAGCTTTCGTTGGTGAGGCACATGAGTGCCACTCATGGCAAACTGTCTTTGGCAATATCTTCACAAGAAAAGGAAGGAAGGTAAGCAGGAAGGGCATACTAGGTTTATATTTTCATAGAACAGATAAAAACCAAAGAACACACTTCACCATTGTACAAATAAGCAAAGTGCAAACCACCCACTATTGTTTGTTTCTACTTCTTGAGGAGAGTATTGAGAAAGACTGATAGTAGTATAAAAATCACTAGTATTTTTAAAAACCAAGAGACTCGTAAGAGAGCATTATTCTTCATTACTCCTATAATAAAATTTCATCAGTTAAATCAGAGTTGTTTCACAAGACACAAGTTTAGAGGGTGCCATGCTTTCCCATCAGGAAGGAATTAGTAATATTGCAGCTCTAATCCGGCACTGCTTTTAACTAAAGAGAAAAATAAACCACTTTTCTCCAAGGGCTGGTGGTGGTCAGGAAGGCCTCCTGTTCCCTCATCCATGCTCTGTATACCTGGCACTTGATGGTTGGCACCTCCTCCTCTCCCTCCAACTGGTGACACGGGATTGCCTTGAATCTGGCAGCTTCTGCTTGCTCTCCACCCTGATGTCCCCTTGCCCGCTCCCACTTCCCGTAAGCCACCAGACAAGACCGGAGGCCTGGAGACTCTGGGGCCAGCAGCAGCCAAGGTTACTCACGTCGGTTTTCATACATGCTCCTGGACTGGGCCCAGATTTTAAAAGGGTCTGGTTTCTTCTGCCCAGAGCTGTCGGTCTGCTCGGCGGCAGGGGCCTCTGGGGGTGGGCACTCGGGGAGCACCTGCACGCTGTGGCTGGGGGATGCGCTGTGCAGGCTCCGGTGGCTGGACACGCTGTGCTGGGAGCTGTTCTGGCTGTCCTTCCTCTCCAGTGGCTGCTGAAAGGAAGAAAGGGAGCAGGCCAAGAGCAGGAGATTACTCAGGGTCTCTGAGTGGGTGCACCCAGTGAGCCTGCTTCAGCCCTTCTGCGCACACACACACACACATATACACATACACACATACGTGCACGTTTACACACACACACACACACACACGTGTACACCAACGACACTGGCTTCCGCCTTTCTCCATTAATGCTGAATGCAGATACATCCCCAAGTGACTGACAGACAGATCCAGGGTGGGGCAGAAAGAAAGACACAGTCACAAGCCACACTGTTCTTTGGGCTGTAATGGGAAACAAATCCAATTTTCGTTGTAGGTTCTCAGCTAAGACAGCAGGCTTGTGTATTGCAAGATGTATCAGCTTTAACATCCTCATTATTTGACAAAAATATGCGCCACAAAATACCATGAGAGGTTTAGCTATGAGGCTATAATATCCAGAAGAAATGCAATTGGGCTAAAATGCTCCTTGGGGCTTCCTTGGCTACATCTTTTAATAAGAAAATGCCAGCTCCTCTCTACATGCCTGGCAGAGCCCAGGAGGACGTGATCTGTCCTTCAGCCTGGCCTCTCAGTATGTGTGGGGTGGTACTTACGTATAGATAAATACCCACCACATCAAGAGCTTTCTCGACTTCTGGCTACTCAGCTTTTCTGGCATTGCATTTTGCCTTTGAACTGCTGATACAACGGCAGAAATGCAAGATCACACTTCGTAGATGGGCTAACACGGAGGTTAGCCTCCTAAGACTTGCAACCTGGCCAGAGCACAAGCAGTGCTCAAAGGGGAGTTCTACTTAAGTTCTAATACAATGAGCAAGCTACTGTTCATTAAAACTAGCTAAGCAAAGGGCTTGGCCATTGTAAGAAATGCTGTTTGGATAGTGATTGTAAACAAACAGCTAAACATACTGGGAGAAAAAATTCTGAGTGGGAAAAAATAATTTTACTTCTTCAGTGAAAGACTGTGGTAGCCCAGGAGTAGATTCCCAAATTCAAAGTGAAAACCCAGGATCCCTGCCTTCTCCACCACTATACTTCCACGCTTCAGAGATGGCAAAGGGATGGTGGGCAGGAAGGGCCTTCGCAGCCTGCTTACAAGTCCTGTACGCCTTATAGTGTTCAAGCAATTCGCAAGAGCTTGGACATCAAACATTCCAGTTCCCTGAAGTTCTTCTGCCAGACGTTATAATCAGCGCTTTCCAGACAGTTAGTTCTTCCTATTCGCTCCCTCAGGCCTCGCCCATCTTTCTTTCCCCTGCAGTTCCACTGGAAACTTCCAAGATTCCTTTCATTTAATTCTCAGGTTCCTCCACTTCTTACCCTTTCAGTCCTTGCTCTGAAACAAGTATCTGAAGACAGTTCAAGAAGGACACAGACTTCATTTGCTTTTGACTATTACGGATTTGACCACAGACTTTGACAAAGATTCAAAGTGAAAGAAAACCAGCCATGTATTTAATGAAGCCAAGATAAGATATTTAAAATGATACTTGCACCAGGTATGGTGGTACACAGCTATAATCCCAGCACTTGGGAGGCTGAGGTAGGAAGGTCATTACAAGACCCTGTCTCAAAAAAACAAAAAACGAACCTCTACATCATAAAATGGCACTTGTTATATCTGTGCAAGATTTGGAAACCTTGTTCTAAGCTTAGAAAAACTGTATGACAGGCTGAATTCACTCAGATTCTGGTGAGAACAGGGAAAAACAGTCTCTGGGGTGGGGATAAACACCACCGCCATGCCACATCATGCTGGTACTCTTCGAGCACGAGGAGCTCTGCTCAGACCTGGCTGAACGAGCAACCCCAAGACCTGACACAGAACAGCCTCAGCTGGCCTGCTGTTGTCTCCCCAAGAGTGGATGTAGCGCTCTGAGAGGGCCACACCTGCCCTCCCACTTCCCTGGGAAACATGCTAAAGAGTTTCAGGGTGAGAGACAGGAGCCACCGCACTCTCTTGCATGTGCCTACGAATGAGTTTTCCTCTCTGAAGTGCTCATTACGAAGATCTCCACTGTAGCCTCCCCAAACAGCACCTACCTGTGCCAGGGGGTGCGTGCCCCCGACATGCAAAAGCACGTCCTGCACTTCCCCTCTGAGCATTACACTTTCCTGCAATGCTCACATCTTTCCAATTCATAATTCATGGAGAATGCTTTCATAATCAGAGAGAGACTGAAGTTATCTTCATTCTTAAGTGAACTTGAAGCTGTCACTTTTTGTTTTTGTTGGAAGGATACAACGATATTTTAAATGTAAAAGCAAATAATTCAGTACATAATGGACCTCTGGGTTTGCCCTAACAGTCACTGTGCTCCAAAAATCCTCCCTCTTCTGTTTTCTCAAATCAGCTACCCGACTGCGCACATCAGGCCATCAACTCTGAGTTCATTCCACACAGTCTCTAACCCTGACTCTGCTGGACCATCTAGCCCACTGATTTTCCTGACCTACAGAAAGACCCATCTGGCAGCCCAGCTTCACTGAGAGGCTGGCACAGGTGCTAGACATCCGCACTGCAGAAAATGCCCACGTGCCTTCCACGCAGACCCATACCCGTGGCAGGCGCAGTGGGACATCTATCCCGGGGTAACAAACCTCTGCCTCTAGGATCTGGATCCGAAGTCTAACTGAAGAGATGGCTTCCGCATAGAGGAGTGTGTGAGTGAGGCTACTGCAAATGCTCGCTGTTCTTCCAATTATAACAGCCATTCTCACCTCCCCAGTAAGTGACTCATTTAGGTCCAATTTAATGCGCAACGGCAGATGCAGTCTAGAGTGGAACTGTAAAGCCATTCCTCAGGCAAATCGAACCTTTGAGTCCTTCTTAGATGCCATCTAAGCTCTGCCCCTCAATTTGGAAAATAAAAGTAAAGGATCATCCTAAGAACGTCCTCCAAAAGCCGCCACCACTACGCCATCACTAATGGGCATGCTCGTGGGCTCACTTCACTGTCATTTGAGAGATTTCTTGATTTTTGCCTCAGTAAGGTTTTCGTCACTTTATATTCCTTCCCATGCGTGCCACCATACTCAGTCTCAATCGCCTTCTCAGCGCACTCCGGGGCGGGGCTGGCACAGCAGGCCAGGCGCGAACCTTCTGCGTCTGCCTAAGCAGGTGCTTTAATCCACTGAGCTACCTGGCTGGCCCCACAGAACGTTAATGTTACATTTATGGATCTCCCGAAAGGAAGTCTTTCTGGGATTACCTCCCCAAGGACTTGAGAGTGAAAGTAGCCTTTGCTCTGCTCTAGGTGTAGCATCGGATATGGTTGCCAGGTGAAACCATCTGTGTTCCTAGGGGAAACACCAGGGACCAGGAGCTGTAGTTAAAGAACTCCTAAGCCTAGGAAAGAAGTCCTGTGTCCACGTGTACACTAAGGATGTGAGCAGAGAGAAGAGCCTGGCACATCTCGGGAGAGTGCTGGGCTGCTCCCTCCTGCCGTGGTTCACCAGTGCACACTGATCACCTGCCGAATTCTAAGGGACGAGAGTATCTGGGCTCTGGAAACTGCCACCTCAGTGTGCATCTGACGTGTGGAGATGGACAGTCATCAAGTATTCACGATAGGTGATAACACACTGTACTGTCTGTAAAGAGACGCCTATGGCAGAACAGTACAGGCAAAGCATATTTTATGTCCCCAAAACAAAAATCAGCTTGGACTATCTGAGGACCAGGAGGGGCACATGGCATAGCAGAGAGAAGGGGTGGCCTGAGAGGAGCGTGGAGGCCCAAGGATGCAGGCGCCTTGTAGACTCGTGAAAGAGCTTGAGTTCTGTTCCTAGTGGAAGTGGATCCATTCCTGCATTTAGGGAAGGAAGACTCAGGGTGAGGGTGTTTCTAGCTTGGTTTGGCTCCTGAAGAGGAGCATACTGGTGGTGAGAGGAGTGCAAACAGGCAGGCCAGTCAGGGGGCGATTCCTGGGTGCACCACACACTGGGGCGGCTCGTGCTGCCACAGGACAGTGACGAGGGTGAGGAGCAGCAAGTGAAGACATTTCTGCGAGCTGCAGCAGGCACTCCCAACAGCTGACTGGGAGACATCGGGAAAGAGAGAGCCTAAGTCTCCTTGGGAGAGAAAGGCTGGGAGGAGGTACCCAGTGTCACTGGGCTGCGATTTCTGAAGTGAGAATTTTATTTCTGATTCTGCAATTACAGCCAACTAGGAAGAAGGAAGTGGGCTGACTTTTAAAGCTCCATAAAAGTCCTTGGCTACACATTGGCCCTAAACTTGCATCTCAAGAGCTTTTAAAATAAACCTGTGCCAACCTCCCTGAAATGAGTGATTCTTATGCTACATGCTGTCAGGCCAGGGCAACGGGGAAGATGCACTGGTTTTTAAGAACGGGAAATGGGAGGAAAATCACCTCATCAGTATTTCACAGAATGATTTAGAAATAGAGTACTTATAAAGTGAACCGAAAACATTTGCTCCGAAGAGCAAATGAATACAGACAGCACACAGGAGCTTAAATGATGAAAAGAATTCATGTGGCTTAAAAATGACAAATTGATCCATTTTAAAGCAAAATTATTTACAGTTCACTTATCTGCCAAGACCCAGGGCCAGCGCAGCGATTAACATGTGCGACAGGAAGAGCTCCAAGTGCTGAGGAGGTGTCAGGCGGTGTCGGCTGAGGGGTGCAGGAGTTGGAGATCCAGCTCCCAGCCAAAACACGCGGCAGCCGGTTCTGTCTCACTCTCTCTTGCATTATGCACAGATCTAAGTCAAACTGATTCTTCTAAAGAAGTAAGTGACAGCAGCTAGTGGAGGAGGAACCCGTCAACTGGCTACGAAATACATTTTGGTTCATACGGAATGCTTTCGGGAAACCTAATACAAAGCCTTCCCGTGAGGCTGCAGGGGCTCTCCATGAAGAATAGGATCTGCTGTGGATGGCAGAGGCCGGAGGGCAACACAGGAAGCAAACATGTTCCTTCTCCGTTTGCCATTCTTACCGCTCCTGCTGTAGCCCACTGAGGCTCCGGCACATGCGGCCTCCAAGCCAGGACCAGGGAAGGTGAAGGGGAGGGAGTGGGGGAGGTGGGACACACAGGTCTGAGTGACCACAGTCTGCAGATCACCCAGGAGGTCTCCGTGCCACCCCTTCACACAGCTCTATGACTGGTTTCTAGAAATTTCCTTTAGCACCACTTGTAGGCAGAGGCATAGCAGACAGAGGAACAGAACCTGTCGCTATTGCTGTCTTACACACTGCTCTGACTGCTGTGAGGAGATCAAAGCTATCACCTTGCTCACCATCCATGTCCTACAAAAATTTGTGCGCACTTTTTTAGTAAGTAAAGACTAAGCTCTGCAGTATTAAATATGCTACACTTTTTTTTTTTTTTTTTGCGGGACTGGGGTTTGAACTCATGACCTTATACTTGCCAGGCAGGCCCTTGTACCATGGAGCTATCTCCCCAGCCCCAATATGCTACACCTTAACTGACGGCAATAGCTAAGTAATATGGTTTCCTATGTTGCCCAGGCTACCAGGGAGCTCTAAAGAATTCCATAGCTGAATCATAGCACTGAATGCCTTGAAGACTACTTAATTTAGGTGACATATTTAAGAGCTGAGTGAGTCTTATAATGTGTGTAGGTGGTTCTATATTATATTTTTGCTTTAATTTTGAAAGTGTATGCTCTTCAGACTAATCTCCATGTGCAGGTTTGTGAAGATGCCAGTGGATATGGCCACTCTCTCTCCCTTTCTGCTTTAGTTCTTGCTGAAGGATGCATGGGGGTGGGGGAGGTGACGGGCAGCAGATGGTCAGGAAATACTTGATGGAGTGAAGGCAGAAAATATTTTGGTACCCTGATAATAAATTCTTTGTTAAAATCAACTATACAGTAAATTGTTTGACCCCAAGCTGCAAGAGCAGAGACACTATGACTGGTGCCTCCTACCAAGCCTGGCACTGACTAGGTTCTTCACACTAGCTTGGGAAATAAATGGAAGAGATGAATGGACAAGCAGATGAAAGATGGCCATGGGTGGATAGACACAGACGATGGACCCAGGGGTGGATGGACACAGATGAATAGACCCAGGGGTGGATGGACCCAGGGGTGGATGGACTCAGGGGTGGGACACAGAGGAGCTGGATGGACACATGGGTGGATAGACCCAGGGCCAGGTGGACACTGGGGTGGAGGGACACAGGGGCGGGTGGATACTGGGACGGATGAGCACAGAGGAGCTAGGCAGACACAGAAGCAGATGAAGAAAAGGAGCAAGGGAACATTGGAAAACGTTCATGTGGAAAACACAAGGGGCTACAACTTGAAATTCAAGGCCTGGTATGATATTTACAGTTTTTAATTCTCAGAAATAAGATCCTTCTGTGTGACTCTGACTAAGAGTTTCAGTTAAATAAGTTTCTGGTCAGGATGATTAAGTTAGGCTGCAGAATCAGTTTCTAGAGGTTTAAAACTGACAGCAAATACATCTTATTTTGGTTTCTGACCTTTGGGAGGAAAATCCCTGATGCTATAAAAATCCAGGTATTAAATTAATAAAATTTTATTAAGACACTGCCACTGTCCCCAATGAGCACAGAAACCTCAAATCCAACATTCAAACTAAATCTCATAGGTGAAATTTCTTATTAGCAGTCACCTATGAGGACTACATCAGAGGAAAAACAAGATGAAGTCCTTCTGAATAATAAAAACTCAACTTATTGAAAACATTTGAGAAGATACCAAGGCAGGAGCATGCGAGGAAGACATACTGGCATGATCAAGCCAGCCAGGCCAGGGCCCTCTAGAAACAAATAAGCAAAAACCCCCATGTCCTGTGGTCAGAGCTGCTGGAAAGTCAGGTAGTCAGGATCCACGCTCAGTCTGTGTGCTTTTAGGCGTGAAGCTGCTTCACTGACCCTGTGTGTTGTTACCTGCATGGCTTCCTGGTACCAGGCCAGCCAGCTCCCCCACGGATTCCGGCCATCCCCACCAGAAAGACATTACAATCATCTGGCTTTCTGGCAGGACATCACCGACCTGCAAACTGGGGAAGGGAAACAGCTTTCCAGCCACCTGTCCGGATCGCCCACCGATCACAGGTGTTGGCAACGCCCTGCTGCCAACACAGACCTGGACTGAGTGCAGCAGCTAGCAAAGTGTTCCAGTGATGCCGTGGAGACCACGGCCCTGTCTGGCACAGGCAGCTTGTGCAGACAAGCCCCAGGTTGGGCCTGCTCTCTCTGAACCCAGCGGCAGGCCACTCTGTGCTTGTAGTAATTAAGAGCCAGCAGACTGGGCAAAGCAGGTAGGAGAGTGTTTTTCCTAGGAATGCAGCCTGAGTAATTGGCTTGTTGCTTGCTAATGACATGGCTTCCACAGAAGCAAACTGTCACAGGGAATTCTCTTAAATGACTTGATGAATACGGGCCTATACCTCTTTAATGTCCTTTGAATTCACCAGGTAATTCCAAAGCACTTTAGGGAAGAGGAAATGCAAGCATGACAAAAATCCCTTTATACAGTAAATTTAAATAGGATGCAAAGCAGAAAAGAACATCTTGCACCCTGATGTCCTGCTAGTGGTGCTCGACTGTTATGCCTCCTCTGAGAGCACCTTGCCAAGACTGCTACGCCACATGTGGCGTGTGAAATAAGTCCAGGCACCTGCACCGCACGGCTGTCGGTGTGTGTGCAGGGAGAAACAAGGAGAGCTCACACCACCTCAAACTCACGTGCTTCCCGACTCACTCCCAGTTTTCTGAAGTCTGCATGGGTTTCTATGACTGAGAGACAGAGCCACCTACGTACAAGCACGTGCTCTGGCGTCTCCGTGGTTCCAATTGAGCACCAACCAGCTCTCCTGCTTGGATACTAACACGTACTGACAAGGGATACAGCCCTGAGCCAACATCTCAGTCACTATGGTGCTCTGCCATTGGAATCACATCAACAGTGCAGGTTTTTCTCTCTGGAGAACTTAGGAGCAAGGCTTCTCAATGCAGGAAGCTCCCTCTCTCGTCTCCTTAATAAACTTCTGCTTCTCGCTGCCGTGCTTGCAGACAGGTAGGAAGGATTCAGCTGCAGTTCCCTAAGCTGCAAAGTTTTAAAGGTCCTTCTTTTCTGGATTGCAAGAAGCTGTAAATCTCCCTTTCCCCAGATCTCCTAAGCCACACTGAAGCACCCTTCTTTATCCTAAGGCTAGTGAATTAGGAAGCCTCTTCCACCCCGATCAATTTCACAGGCATCCAACTTCCAGATTTTGAGTTTTTAAGTAGCATTTTAATTTGTTGTTAGTGCCCAGGGAGCAAGAGCCCATACAACCAAGCAAAACACTATAGCCTCTAAGCCATTAGCTAACATGTCAACGAGGTAATGCATCTTCAGGGAAACCAGATTAGAAAGGACAGCAAAGCATTGATTTTTTTTTAAAAAAATCCTATACCTGCAGCATAATGCTGCTAAAGCTAGCAAACAACAAAGGGCATTTCCACAGCAAAGAAATGTCTTATTTTGGGTGCTGGGGCAGTGAGCCCTGGCCCACAGGAACACGGGCACAGACACCCAGCAGAGCAGCCTTTCCTTTAACCTACAGAGCTTTTGGTTTAGTAAATAATTCATCACCGAGAGCAGGAGAAAGCCCAGGCAGAAGACAGTAGCCATGTGCACCACAGGGAACACCAGTTGAGAGCAAGCTGCTCAGGGAGCAGGAGGAGCCCTGCTCTTCCTCCCTTTCTCCAAGGAAACAATAGCATTCGAATCAAGTTAAAGCAGCCAGGAACTCGTCCATGGGAAGGAGAGCCGTGGCGACCGGCCGTGCAGCCAAGATGCCAGCGCACACAGCCCGGGTCCCAGCTCCTGCAGCTGCCCACAGATCCTCACAGTTAACAGGCAAGCCCAAAGACCACCTCAGCAACAGATCCCCAGAACTTAATAAAATGAATGAACCGCAGCTCCTCTCCCCCCAGCCTCTCTGAAACACATTTAGCGAAGGAAAGCCAGACAGCGTCCCCTCCCACCCCAGCACCCCCACCCCCAAGCAATCACCAAGTAGCTGACAAGTCCTTACCGACTTGGGGCTCTTCTTGGGAACAGGCAGCCCTGAAAAATATGCAACAAGGAGGGGAGGGGAAGAAATCATTAGCATATAAACATTACCTTTTTCTTAAAGAACAATCCCCAGGTGTTTCACGGCAACCTAGCCATCTGCAGAGTTATGTCAGATTTCTCCCCAGCATCGGAGTTACCAGGCTGTTCATATCGAATCAAAGCAGAGGGAGGAGGAGAGCGGGAGGCAGGAGATCTATCTGCATTAGCTATGCTGACTTGTACTGCAGCAGCCTGGAGGCTGGGAAAAGAAATTCACAGACCTCAGCGGCCTGGGAAATTGAACACTTGGACAGAATCTCAAATGCTCTTCTGGATTAAGAGAGACTTAACTTACAATTAAGGCCAGGATATTTCCTTCCCACCCAACCCACCTGTCAATCGAAGCAGACCAATCAGGACAGAGGGAGGGGTGTATATTTAGTTTTGAAGGAGCGCATGGTTAAAATTAATTTTTTTTTTCTTTTTTCTCTCTGCCTCTCAGCAGAGGAAATGCCTTCTTTATTTGAGTGAGCTTAACACCAAAACAAAGACGGATGGGATGGGATGGATGCTCTTTCACCAGCACAGAAGGATAAGATATGAACCCAATCTAGCTGGTGTGTCTCCTCCAGACCACTGGCGGTGTCTGCTCAGTGCCTGCCGCCCATCCCATAGCCTCCTATTCTGCCTGCTGGAAAGCACTGGGCTTCCCGTTATTCTCTAGGGAGGGTTGAGAGTGTCCTTCAAGACTGAAAAAGAGGGGCTGGCAAGATGGTTCAGTGGTCTAAAGCGCCTGCTTAGGAAAGCGTAGGCAACTGCAGGGACTGCAGTTCGATCCCCGGCACCACATGCTGCGCCAGCCCCACCACCAGGGCGGGCTAAGCCAGCCACAAAAATAAAGAAAGAAAGGAACAAACAAACAAAAACAAGCAAACGAATAAATAAAATTAAAAAAAAAAATTAAAAAAAAAAAAGACTGAAAAAGAAAAATTCACAGCTTTGAAGAAAATTGAAGAATGGAGAAAGTGCAAGGCAGAGGAGCCCCAGGTCTGGACCTGGGGCTGTCCCCAACATTGTGCTCATGAGAGAGCTCAGCAGGCAGGGACCAGAGATGTCTGCAGGTCTGTAAAGTCAGCAGGAACTGGGGGAGGCTTGGGGGATCTGTCTCAAGAGGAATGTGGGAAAGGGAGGTGAGAAAGGAAAACGAAGTGCTTAGCGGTGCTTCCAAGGTAATCATTTCCACAGGCTACATACGCTCTTTATTATTATTAGTGTGCTTGAACAGGGGTTAGAGGGCGACATGCAGATTTCATCTGGGTAAAGTGCCAATGAACGCATAGGATTAGATGACTCTGCACTAGAAACTCCAACCTGGCTTCCAAAGCAATCCTTCGCAGTGCAATGATTTCAACTATTCTGGATACGACTTGTCAAGCCATGAGCTGCGCTGAGCTCTGTGCAAGTAACTTGAGGCAGCAGAAGTGGGCGAGGGGGCCACGTGAGGAGCGACGTGCCCACTGCATGCCGTCCACATGCACTAGGGTGCTCTCCAGCAAGGTTCCTCACCTCACCAGAATGAGTCGCCATGGCGTAGCTCAGTGGCTCTCAGGCTCACAGCACAGAGCGATGCCCACACGCCGTTAGGAGCACAGAATTTCAGACCCCGCCACGGGTCCAGGAAGATGCGCACTAGCACATTTCCCCAGGGATTCTGGCGTGGGGCGCTAGGAATACTCTTTAAACCACAGTACAGCAGTGATACTATTAGTCTTTCATGTCAGGCGAGCCTAGACGAGCCACCTTCAGAGCACCACTTTTAAACTCTGCGCCTGTTTCTCTAATGATGAGCTAGAAACGGTCACTTCCCAAGACTGTTATGACAGCTGATTAAGAGAACATGTTACAGAACTTCCCACCGAGGCCACCCTTTCCTGGCTCTCTCATTGTCTTTGGTTGACATTATTCAGCAAGAAAGCAGGTATGGTTACCTCATTCTAACTACAGGAAAAACCATTTAATAAGCATACGAACAGATAAAAACATGTAAAAGTAGTATTTTGCCTATAGATAACAACTGGTTTAGCAATTCTGATATGTCTTTCTTCTTAAAATAATTATTAGGTGTTCTTGGGTTCATTAAACAATTTGATCAGAATATATTAGCGCAGGTCACCATGTATACTTCAGAATTATGTATTATGTGATAAAATTCAGATTTTCCTGCAATTGACACATTCTTAGTTCAACGAAAAAAGTACGCTTCAGTGCTGTTAGTTCTTATGGAACTTGACTGCCCAGGATGTGAGTAATATCCAAGCTAGATGGTTGAGGTCAGGAAAAAGGACCGAGTTCATGTTCTGCTAATCATTTATAAACTGGCCAGTCCTAAATCTCTCAAGACTTTCCTGCATAAAATAAAGTATACTTTTCATTTTCAACCACAGAGAAACACTCCACATCCGTTCCCGGGCGCATTCCCGGGGCAGTCACTGCAGTGCTATTGGTATAAAGGAGAACTAGCGCCCACTGGAAATTCCAGTGAGGCTGTGAAGCCACCACCTGTAACACCCTCTGCCCTGGAGCAGGAACAAGGCCGCTCTACCAGTAACAGCACGGCCAGCACTAAAGCCCAATGCCGAGAGAAAGCAGCACGCTGCAGAACGGCAGGCAGAGCAGGAGACGGGTGCTGACGGCGCGCTGCCCAACCACGGGAAGTAGGGCACGCCTGACGGAGCGAGGGCCGGGTGCAGTGGTCAGAGGCACTGGTTTCTGACTACCTTAGCCCTACTTAGAGTTCTGTTTTGCAAGTACTTTCCCACAGATGCACATTCACACCTTACTGAGGCAATAAAATATTACTTTAAAAACAAGCACCAACTAATGGCTCCTCCACTGTTGACTCTATAAAATCAACTGGTCCATAAGACAGGGAAGTAAACAAAGTCTGTTTCCTGCAGGAAGTGGCCCATGAGATATTCCAAAAGATCCCAGGTCAATGGACACACATATTTACCACAGACAAAAACATTTTCTGTTTAATTTAAGGAAGTAATAGCTCCTCTTTGCCAACTGCTGAAAAACTTCTTTTTAGAATGCCACACCTTTTACAGGATCCAAAAGTGGGTTATAACCACAAATTAATATTTAAGTAGTCAAAGTCAAGCAACTCCAGTGGACTGCTTTTTGAAAAAAGAAATCAAACATTTGTTTTAGGCCCATATGGTCATTAAATCTTAAAATCTAATAAATATGAATGCTGGAGCATGCCTCCTTATTACAATTTATAATTTATTTTGGCCATAACTGCTGAGAAAGATTTAAAACAGCTGGGACACCCAATGGAAAACACTCAAAGGTCACACTGTGCAGCGAAATTTTCCAAGACCTAGCAGTCCTAGGATGTGGCTCTTGTCCACACAGGTTATGTGCATGCCTTGCATGTGTGTTGCATGGGCCACACTCTGTGGCCTTTCATAGACAAATCTATACTCTGCCCCTGTGGCAGCAGGAGGTCAGCTCTACAGATCACGCCATGTCTTACTGGAGAGACACACAGGCACAAACAGCATGTTTCTTAATGGTTCCTCTTGTCCATTTGGGGTGAGAAGGGGCAGTTTCCTGAGAGGCAGGAAGAGCTGTGGATGGCACCATGTGCTCTTAGCACCCTGGTGGCAGCAAATGCCACTTCTGAGACACACCAGGTGTCTTTCACAGGAAGGCATATGTCCAATGTGGGAGTCTGAGAGAGAGAGAGAGAAAAAAGTAGGAGAAAAGAGGGGCCTAAAAATCTAAAGTTTCCCAAGAACAAAATGTCCCTCTAGACACAACAAATGGGAAATTCCCCGCTGGTGACTACAGCCTTAACAATTAACACCAGAAGGAAGAATCCTTTTCACTTAAATATCAAGGCTGTAAACCATGCTTCTGAACATGTCCTACAACTACATGGCAAAATGTTATTCCGGTAAGATGGCATAATGACGCAGCACAAAAGATTTATATGAAGGAAAATATAACAGAATACACACTTTCAAACACAGACTATAAGGTTAGGAACCAAAGCAGCATTTTCCTTGGCTCGTGGGATTAGGGTGGCTTTATTACCTATGTTAACATCTTATCCCGTAAGAAGAGCTTTACTTATTTATAAACGCTCACATACATACATACACACAGATGCCGCCATAACAAGCCTATACTGTCTTTTTTTCAATTCTGTCTTTTTAAGTAAGACAAATGCATTGCTTTTTAGAATATTTCATTGCACATTAAAATTTCTGGCATTAACCCTAAACTCTGCAGTTTGTAAGAGTCACTTCTCTCCCCAAATGAAAGCATTTTTAAAAAGGACCTTACTTAGGCAAAAACTTGTGCTTGTCCTACAAACTACAGAGGTGAAGGGAAGAAGCCGGTGAGCTCAGCTGGCATGGAGAAGCCAAGCTCTCTGTTTTTGCCCTGAGGTGAGCAGAATCTAAGTTGCTGGGACAGGGATTAGCCCTCTCAAACCAAATGTGCTCTTGGTTTTCACAAAATGAGAAGGCCAACCAATCTTATCAGCTTAGAGAATGAAGAAAAACTGTGGACAAGGCTTGAAAAGGGTGATTCCTAACTAATATCATGGTGACATGCAAGGTGGATCTAGAAAATATAATACTCGAGGGCTGGCCAGATAGCTCAGTGGATTGAAGTGTCTGCTTAGGCAGAGTGTAGGGACCGGAGTTCAATCCCCAGCATGCCATGCCGGCCCCACCCTTGGGGCATGCTGAGATGGCAATTGAGACTAGGCATGGTGGCGCAAGCCTATAATCTCAGTGCCTGGGGGCTGAAAACAGGAGGATCACTACAAGTCTGATCTGTGCAGTGAGACCCTGGAGACCCTGTAAACTTGGTGTTCTTGACCTGTGCTGTTTTTACTCTCCTTTGAATCTGGCCTCCAGAGTTCTAAGTACTCTAACAAGTGCTAAGTCACTAATCATACCAAACACGTGAGTCCTTTAGGGTACAGGACAAAATGTGAGCATACATGCACTAAATGCTTCTCTAGGTTCTGCACTAAAAACCACACTGGAACTGGGTCAGGCAGTAGGCTAGACACAAAGCAGGAGCTGTGGACAGAGAACGACAGAGGAAGGAAAGCCGGGGACAGACACAGAGCCAGTCTGGGAAGGGCGACTGCGATGCTTCGCTCAAGGTTAGTCTCGCATACCAGAGAGGAAGAGGGCACCTCGCTTGCGTTTTTCAGTTTAGAATCAGAGAGCCTTCGTAGATATATTCTATACTC
>PVKN010004185.1:0-10690 GCA_004027915.1 Capromys pilorides
TTTTTTTTTTTTTTTTTTTTCCTGTGGTACTGGGGATCAGTCTCGGGACTTTGCACTTGCCAGGCAGGTGCTTATGCCACTGAGCCATGTATCCCTGGCCTAATTGGTATACATTTAACATTTTATTCCCCGGTTGTAAATCCTTGGTTGTTTTTGTATTCTGCTCTGTGGTTTTGACTTCTTTTAAAAAGATTTTTGGTTTAATCCTCATGATTTGACTTGATTTGTTATAGTGCCCTTTCTCAATACTATGATAGTATTTAAAGTAAAGCTTATATCTGCCTGGAATAGAGAACTTCAACCCATCTTCCTGCCTCTGCAGCAGCCCTGGAAGACTCGCAGAGCTCCTTGTCGGCCTGTGTGCCTGTCCTGAACCACAGGATCACACAGGACCTGAGTGAGTCTTGCTTCAGTTACCTGAGAAGTGCCCTGGAGGTCCCCAGGCTTTACCGAAGAACCAATAAGGTGAGGATTCAATTCCCACCACTGCAAAAAAAGAAGTGAAAGGCATTTGCTAAAGTTAAAAAGAAATACTGTCAGAGATGATCAAGACAGATTTTTCTGTTTATTCTTACAGAATAGTGATTTAGGGAATTGTTTTACCAGTGAACATTCATTTTCATGCACTTGGTCTCATTTCATGCTAAATCTTACGTAATTCTCCCTTTTAATATTTTTTTCTCCATTTGGAGATTTTCAATATTAAATTAGTGGCTTTTAGTTAGTCATTCTCAGGAGCTATGAAAATGGTTTATGGCCGTGCTTTTGCTTACCTACTCTGTATAGGGCCAGTCTCTTGGCCACACCCTCCTTTCAGCCATGCAGCTCATTGTGGGGGCCCCCTCTCTGGTGCTGTGCATGCAGTTTGATGGCTTTTTTATGGAGCTGATATTAGTGCTAACTGTGTGGTTCTTTCCCCTTTTGTGTTAGGATCTGACAGGTGTAGTAGAATTGCCACTTCTAGCAAAAGGAACTTCTTAAGTTTCTTTCTGGTTTGACATGAAGGTCCTGCTTAAGAGTAGGAGGGAGAAAGAGGCCTATTTTATATTGTCAGTTACATTTTTTTTCTTTTTTTCATTTTGGTACTGAGAATTGAGACCCAGAGCCTTTATGCTGAGCTGCATTCCCACCCCTTTTTTTTATTTTTCATTTTGAAGCAGGGTCTTACTATTGCTTAGGCTTGGCTCAACTCCCAGATATATTCTGAATATTTATTCAGAATTCTCATGTAGGTCAGACTGCTGAACTCTTTGCAAGACTCTCACTGCTGCTCCAGTAAACTGGGTGCTATATCTTTATTTATGGATGAAGAACCCAAAGCTAGGAAACATTAGCTCACTCATAGATCCTTGTCATGGTGGCTTATTGATAAACCACATTGGCACCCCCTGGTGGGAGTTTGCTAGAAATGCAGCCTTGCTGGGTATGGTGGCACATGCCTGTAATTGGGAGAATGAGGTAGGAAGATTGTTGAGAGTTCTAGGCAAGGCCAGCCTGAACTACCTAGCAATACCCTGTCTCGAAGAACAAAAGAAAAAAATGCAGCCTCAAAATTTATCCTCTCCACTGCCACCGCCACCTCCCTCCCCCCCCAAGAATCATAACCTGGATTTAAAGGATCACTGGGTGAACACAATAGGAAATTTAAGAGAAGCAGTGCCCTAGAGGAATGGAGCTGGAGGTCCTGGGTTGTACCTCACCCAGCCTGGCTACAGGCATTGTCCTGTCTTGTTTATTCCCCTTGTCTTCCTCTCGTTCTTCAGGCATCTTGGGGAAGAGAGATCATACTTTAATCTCAGAACTGGAACAGTAGTAGCCTTTTGAGCCTGATAGTTTGGTAACTTCCTCCCTCTCTCTCTCTCCCTCCCTCCCTCCCTCCCTCTCTACCCCCACCTCCCTCCCTCCCTCTCTCCCTCTCTCTTTCTCCTCCCTCCCTTTCTCCATCTTCATTTCCCACTCCCCTATTCCCCCTTTCCTCCTCTCCCTTCCTCTCCCTCCCCTTCTTCCCCTTCCTTCTTCCTCTCTACCTCTCTCCCTCTGTAACCCCTACTTATATTACTCCAGGAGGTCCCAACCACAGCCTCCTCTTACGTGGACAGTGCACTGAAGCCATTTTACCAGCTTCAGAGTGGTCATAGGGATAAGCTGAAGCCCACAGTGATGCAGCAGTGGCTGGAAGAAGCTCTCTCTGAGAGTACTCACAAGTAAGTGGCTTTTGAGTGGGCTGTCTGCAACTTACTTGGGTAGTAACAGTGGCTATGCGTGGATTTGACTATAAGAGCATCACACAACGGCCCCAGATGAGGCAGCATGTGGTCACTCAATCTGTCCCTGCCCTTTCCACCCGACCCCACCCCACCCCACAGCCTTTCCAGGGCCTTCCAGCTTTGTAGGTGTCTTCTTTCACTTGGACCATAGCCAAGCTGGCCAACAACCCCCAGCCACTGCCTTCACTGCTCTCTCCTCCCTCTACTCTGTTCAGGTCCTTCCTCAGCTCTGTCAGCACAGCTCTGGTCACACCAGGTAATGAAAGGGCCTCCTTTCTTGGGGCGTCCCACCTGAAACCTCATAATTGAGATGAGAAAATGTACATTTTAAAGCATAATTGCAATGGACAGTTCCTGAAGCTCCCCACACCCTGAAGCATCTCTTCGTGTCCACTCCATCCTGCCCCAGGGCCAGCGCTTGTGCTGAATCATGCCGAGAAGTTATTACTACTTTATTATTCGCTATTATTGATTTCACTTAATTATCAACTTTTCAATAGTATTTTATTATTTCCACTACTCATGAATTAAGCAGCCATTGGTAGGCTACTTAGAATATAATAGTGATTGCCTTTGTGGGCAAGCAGTATTTCATATGTCAAATGCCCAGTTTGTAGACAAAGTCTAGAAATGCAGCCCATTTATAATTTGAAGACTATATTGAGAATATTTTGAAAGTACTAAGCTTTATTCAAAAAAGTTGTAAGATTCTTTTATGCTTTGAATGGGCAGTTTGGAATGAACCTGTGGCTCAGTATGGAATGTGCTGCAGATTCCACTGGTTGTGAAAGATACTGGCCTGTCAGTTTCTCTTAGGGCTCAGGTTAAAGCTTTGAGCAGAATTTGTGCATGTGTGTCACATTCTCAGGGAATACCATACTCTTATGACCCTTTCTTAAAATCTCAAGAAACATTGTGTTCCGTAGCTATTTTATTCATAAAGCCAGTGTCTCACTAGTAACCATATCTTTTGCCCAAGGTACTGTGAGACTGTGTCAGATGTCCTGAACTCTGTGAAAAAGATGGAGGAGAGCCTGAAGAGACTGAAGCAAGCTAGGAGAGCACCTGCCCCCAGCACCATGGGCCCCAGTGGTGGCATGAGTGACGATGACAAGATCCGGCTGCAGCTGGCCTTGGATGTGGAGTATCTGGGAGAGCAGGTAAGCCTTGGAGGAGCTGGGTCCAGGGCCCAAGGTGGTAGTGCTGAAACTTACGAGAGGCAGATCTAGGTTACTCTGACATTCCAGAGATCCACAGTAGGAGCCAGCGAAAAGGAGAAGGGTGCCAAGAGTTCTCCTGAGTGTTCTGCTGGACTCTTGTGCTGTGAGTGTCTTCTAGGGTCATGGTGTCCTGCTAATGTGCTGCTACAAGCCCACAACAGGACCTGCCCTGCTCCACAGATGCCTGTGTGGATGGCATCGAGGAGAGCTGAAGGCCTCCCCCACCTGTGTTGCGAGGGATGAGATCTAGGCACAGCTTTGTGCAAATAAGTGAAAGAATGGGAGAGAGGGAGGAAGAAGGGGCTCCCACAGCCCCAGGCCTCAGAGTCAAGGCTGAGTCATGCCGGCACCTATCTTGCCAGGCCTGTGTGTCCACTGTTTTTAAACACAAGCAGGAACACTGTGTGCTCAGTCTTGGCCGCCAGCAGCAGCTCAGCAGCTGCCACGCCAAGAGTCTTTCTAGGCCCTCGGGTTCCCAGGGCAGGTTATTGGTGGCCAGGTCAGAAAGTGGGAACTCGGGCCAGTGCTTTTGTGAAGGTTCACCATTCTCCACTTTAAAAATTGTTTACTTTTGAAAATTTCTTTTAGTGTGAATTTTCTTTTCTAACATTTTCTTAAGATCCACAAAAGAGGTTTTTATGCTGGTCAGAGTGAGATAAACTAACAGATTGGCTTCTTAGCACGAAAAGTATTTGACCCCCAAAAATAAATAAATCCTTTGTTCTAAAAAACAAGTATTCTGCAGGCCTTTGGGAGCCCTGGCTTTCTGGCTCAGTGGAGGTTTGGGTGGAGAATTTTTTTTCTGGTTTTTATAAGGATCTTTTTCACAGTGAACTTAAATCACACTCACATTGCTCACTCTCATGGCCTTACGCAGATTCGGAAGATGGGCCTGCAGACCAGCAGCATCAAAAGTTTCGAGGCCCTCAGTGAGCTGGTGGTGGCCGCCAGGGACCAGGCAGCGGCTGAGCAGCCCTGAGCACCCTGGAAGTGCAGGAGGAAGGAGAGTGGCTCTGTACTCAGCACTGCTGACGGCACCTGCACCCCTCTCTACACACTTGGGTCTTCCGTCACCCAAAAGAACAAAGCCTTTTCCATTGTATGGAAGATAGTTTTTAAAGACATTTGAAACTTTTTACTATAGTTTACAAAACAGATTATTTTATTTTTATTGTAAATCTTAGTATGAAAGAGCTAATTTCTAAAATGGAACTAAAGTACATATGCAGGTGTGGGTAGGAAGCTATCTCCAGGCCTGTGGCTTTAGGGCCACCTGGTACTACAGCCCTGGGCTTCCTAGACACCAGTGACTTGGAACAGTACCAAGGGTCCTGCTTGATCGTCACCTGACCTCTGTCCTGAGCAGAGCTAGTAGGGAAGATTTATTTCCTAAATAAAAGCGTCTGCCACAGGCACGTCTTTCGTTTGTGTTGTTCGGCACAGTGAGGTGCACCTGTCACTCGCACCCTGTACTTAAACAGTCTGCCAGGAAGTGCCTCCCTCAGCATGACCAGAGGATCCTATCCACATCGAGCCTTGCATGTGGGAGCTGTGTCCCTTGAAATAATAACCAGGCATCTTCTGCAGAAGCTAGTGGGACCCACCTCACAGGCAGCTCGCGCCTGTGAGCACTATGGGAGGCCCAGGGTGGGATTGGTTTACTCACACATCTGCCAGCACATGTTTCTGTCCAGCCTTCCCCCGTCAGAGATGTGAAGCACCCCCATGCCCTCCACTGCTTTGCCATTCCTGCCTGTTGTGAAGCAGGAGAAGCATAGTTTATAGACCCCCAGCTCTAGCATCATTCCCATCACACAAGTATAGCGGGCCGTAATCCAGTGAACGCCAGGCCCACCCTGCCAGCATCCTGCAGCCCTTCCTCCCTCCCTGGTGCCAGTAGTCCAGAGGGGCCTGGGTGCTGCCCCACCCACCAGGCTGGGGCCCAGCCCTGACTTGGTCCCACCACTGCTTACTGAGCCCCCATGAGGATGATACAGCCTCACCTGTATCTGCTTCTGGCTGCAGAAATAGTCTTTCAAGTTTGAGAGTGCTTATCTGGCTCTCAAAAGAACTCTCCTTTTTGATTCATTTTTACTACCTTTGCTTTAAACAGTCACTACATCTTAAAGTAGCATAGTAGTTTCTGCTCCAAGAGAGCCTATTTTCAACATTCACGTACAAAGTTGTCTCAGGCACAAGCTGATCTGTTGTAGACAGATTAACTACCATGGAGCCTGTCCTCTCGCAGTTCTACCTGCGCTCCACATGGCCTCCCTTGCTGATGTTTCAGGACACCTGTCTAAATCCCTATAGGGTTTGGGATCCACCTGGTCACCCAGTGTGATCTTGCTAGCAGGTGCCAGGCCTGGTTATACCCCAGAGCCCTTTGCTCAGCACAGTCCTACACTAAGCTTCCAAGGCTTGGCCGTGACATGTCCTGGAAGCTGCCACCCTGTCCTCCTGCTCTCCACTTAACCTCACCAGGGAGGTAGAAGAAATGGAGCGGCCCACAAAGTGGCTTGGCTGACAGCGTTCCCACCCTCCAGTGTGCACAGCTTAATTGTGTGGGTTGAGAACAAGTCCAGCCGTGGCTCCTGGGAAAGACTAGCCAGTGGATTTGGAGCAGCGTCACATAGACTCAGGTCTCCCACCTGCTCTGTGGAGTTCCCAGAGGACAGGATGACCCTGGACACAAGGCAGTGCTGAGTGTGCCACTGCCCCTCTGAAGCCTGCCACAAAGCTCCAGTACTGGGCTGCACATGTGTGGTGTCACCAGCCGTGGTCCAGATTTGCCCAAAACTCAGCCTCAAAGTGGCTGTTAATGCCAAACAGTTACCGTCAACTCCAGGAAGACTTAGAAGAAGCAGACCCCTAGATATAATGTTTTTGTTTTAAATTTGAACAAAAACCTGCCAAGTTATGGTGTTCTGTGTACTTGTTCCTGATACAGCATCCCACTAACAAGGGCACAGTGTGTAGCCGAAGAAGAATCTGTTACAATACAGTGCTTCAGCAGCCTCTCTTGGCTGAGGAGTCAGCTGCCTGCTGCCTTTCCAAATGAATACAGATCCACTGGGCATGTGCTTGTAATCCAAGTCCTCTGTGAGGCTGAGGCAGAAGGAGCACAAGTTCAAGCCCAGGCTTGCAAAGCCTTAGCAACTTAGCAAGGCCTCGTCTCAAAAATGGCAGTTAAAGCCCTGGGCTCAAGCTTGTCACACATTAACACATGTTCAGCTCCCTGGCCTCAGGAGCTGTCTGGAGTCACAAGGGTGACTACAGAGTCATAGTTCTTATCCCAGGACCACAACCTGATAGTGACTCCACAGCTAGCTAGAGCTGAGTGACTCAGTGTGCCGTTGGGAGCCTCTGCCTGGCTACACTGCTCACCCACTCCAGCATATGTGCCAGGCGGAAGGCAGAACACATGGACTCAGGAGAAAGTGCATTCCTGTCACTGTGGCCAGCCAGGTGCCTCCCCTCAGCCCAGCCCAGAACGAGAGGTTGTGGGCCTAATCGCATCAAATGGAACAGGCAGACACAGCAAGGGAAGGCATCTGCAGATGTGTGTGTGTGTGTGAAGCTTCTCGCTTGCTCCTCCACCCCAGCCCCACCCACATCATGTGAACAGTTCTTGCCCCTGTGTCCTGGGTGGAGGATGTCCTCAATGCCATTTTCTTTTTTTTTTTTTTTTTAAGTTTTATTTTTTTAAACCACATTTATTTGTTTGTGTTATGGCTGGCTCAGCCTTCCCTGGGGGTGGTTGGCAGCGCAGCGTGTGGTGCCTGGGATCAAGCCGCGGTCCATGCGGTGGCCTAAACTTCCCGACGCACACACTTTAGACCGCTGAGCCATCTCACCAGCCCCTCGATGCCATTTTCCTCCTGGGACTGTGTGGACGGGTTCCAGCCCCAACACTCATAGATGATCTTGCTCATCAGAGCAGAGGTGGCCAGGAAGCTCTGTAAGGATGACCAAGTGCTGGTCTAGCCTTCCAGGAGCCCCGCAAGGGCCTGGAGAGTGCTCTGTCAGCTCAGCGGCACGTCTCTGTAGCTAAGAATTCTCTTGTTTTTCCTTTTCCTCTTAGCTTATAATTGCAAGACATTTATTAATAACACAGGGGTGCTCACCCTCCCCCAGTATTACATTCTAGCTAAATTCAGACTTACGTCTTTTGTCTTTTTCAAAAGTCACAGGAAAAAGAAAAAAAAAAAAGCATATTAGTTTGGAAATCCGATGAAGGTCATGGTCACATTCAATAAGCTAAATAGAAATCCAAGACGATTAAAGAAAATGTGTGCTTTAATTTTTAAATCCAATTAAAAGCAAACTCTTTCTGGTTTCACCTACAGGTTAGTCGATTCTTTCCAGAACAGTGGGCCTATGCTCAACACCAGCTGTGGCTCCCACCCCCATCCTCCAGGCAACCTGGCTTGGAAGGCTGCTTATTGTCGATTGCTCATTATCCACAGCACTGTGGACAGAGGAAACTGCTGTAACCCAATGTCACTCTTGGAAGGACAGGAGGAGGGCCAAGGGTGACTGACATGGCAAGGTACTCTGCTGTTGGCTTTGTCCCACAACCAGCAAGCGGCCCATTAGGGCATCCTCCCGACCTCACACCACACCCAGGGGGTTGTCCACATGGCCCAGGAAGTGCAGGGCACCTGCCTCCCTCTCATAAACAGCAAACAGGAAGGGACTGCTTAGAGTCACCTCCAAGGCATCAGGTGTGCTTGGCTGAGGGGTGGACTCCATGGGTTGCATGCTGTCATCTGCTTTGAGTTCAAAAAGGATGTCATTCAGCACCTGTAAAGTAGTGGACATTAGCCTGTCTCCCAGGGGCTGCAGGGCTTCACCCATAGGGAAGGCGTGGATCCTCCAGAGGAGGAGGACCTGTCCCACCTGCCAGGAAGACACTCTTCGTGTGGACCCTGACCACCCATGCCCAACCATGTTGGGCCACCCTCTGGCCCTGGGCATTTTGCCTCTGTGCTGTGGCCCACCCAGTGCAGAGGACCCATGCCCCAGAAGGGACTGGCTCTCTCCAGCATTCACATAGTGCCTGGGATGGGGAGGGCATCTTTGGCACTGCATACAGGCCTCATTCCCAGTGCTGGTGATACAGTGTCTTCAAGGAGCAGAGGGCAGGGTGTTAGCTAGGGCACTGTACCCTCATCCTGGCCCACCCCTGCTATAGAACCCAGGAGATCCTGAGACCAAGCAGGTGGACAGGTCAGGGCTGTGCCACAGTAGGCAGTGAAGCAGACCAGCAGGGTACTGCTCTTCTCTGTCTGCACTGTCTCCAGCCCTGCTGGCCCCACCCACACCTCCTCCCATTGGACACACAAGGCAGTTTCCACTGACCTCGCCCAGTTTCAGCCTGGTGTCGCTGATCCCATCTAGGTTGGCATTAGTGCCCAGCAGATTGGACAGTTTGGCCAGGGCCAGCAGCTTCTGCAGGTCATAGGATGCTTTCAACTCCAGCTGAGGCAAGGTCAGACACATGGCCCTAAGGGATGACATGGTTAGGGTTCCTGGAAGTCACATCTACAACAAGGGCTCCTGCACTGTCCAGCCCCTTACACAGCTGGCATCCTCACCCTTGAGGAAAAACTTTAGCACCAGATACAATGGAGCCTTCAGGTTGTTTGAAATAGTTCTAGAAGGACTGGCAACCTCTGCTGTTGAGGACCTTGCTGACTATGAGCAACTGGCTACCCTCTGTCCCCGAGGATTCTGGGGCTGGCTGCAGGTTGGTTGTTCTGAAAATAGCTACGTCGTGCCACTGTCTAAACTCACAAGAGGTGTTACACTGCCCATCCCCAGGCACTCGGAGTACAGACAAGTTGAGGTAAGGGACAAAGACAGCAGCCTGTGTGGCCAGTTGTCACAGTGTGTGTATGCAGAGGTGGGGGATGGACAGCATGCATGCAAACAGTGGGTGTTGTGCAACTGTGAAGAGGCAGGTATCCTCATGGGACAGCTCTGGTGAATCCTGAGGACACAGGGTCAGAGTCTGCAGTGCTGGGCGGGGACGGAGCACGGAATGGGAATCCTGGGCATAATGAAGTTTTGTTCTGTGAGATGAAAAAGTTCTGGCGATGGACAGTGGCAATGGTTTAATTCCACTTATTTGACCATTTTAAAAACTCAAAAGTTGACATGATACCACCTGTGTCTTGGGAGCAGGCTGCAGTTCACCAGTTTGGATCTGACACGCAAGTCGAGGCCAGCGCTCGGGAAGGGACCATGTTCTTGTCACAGCAGGAGCAGAGCCAGCACTGCCCCTGCCCCTGTTGGCCTCACACAACCAGCTCTGGTTCCCAGAAGCTCCTCCAGTCCCATGGGAGCCCACAGCCCCTACAACCTAGTCTGAGATGCTCTGGGTGCCTTGGACCTGTTCTGAGTGGGTGTGGGACCAGCGCAGGTCAGGGCATTTCTGTCCCTGCAAAACTGGAGGGCGAATACAGCCTGTAAGAAGTACACTTCCCCTCCTGTGCCAGTACACAACTGAGACCACCAGCCCAGCCAGCCAGGCAGTGCCACAGCCACCCTGCCCCAGGTAGAGGGCCAGCACTGCACCTCAGCTTTCAAGGGGGGCAGGGGTCCCTACCGGGGTGCCAGGTTATTCATCTGTGTCAGGAAGTCATGGTTGAAGGTGAGGGCCACGGTCCGGTCCAGGTTGCAGACACAATGGGGTTGAATCAGCAGCAGGGCGGCACTCTTGCCGATGGGTACACGAATCATTGAGAAGTTGTTCTGTGTATCGCTCCAGTGATGGAAGGAGCCACAGCCTGACATCATAGGCACAGACACCGAAGTGCTGTTGTCCACCCAGAACACCTGGGGCTCAGCTAGCAAGGAAAAGCCCTTCATCCTCCCTGAAACCAGACAAAGCCAGAGGGGGAGGTCAACGGGCAACAGGCCAGGGGAAGGGCAGCTAGGCAGGCTACCATGGGCTACTTCCACCTACTCCTACCCTGGCCCTTCCCTGCCCACTGGGCCAGCTTGGTCCTGGCTAGACTATGCCCATGCAGAGCCCAATGCTGCTCAGGTCTTTGTCCTATGTCACCCAGCCACTGAGCTCACCATAGCTCTCAGTCACTGCTAAAGAACTGGCCAGGCCACCCCATGCCTGAGCTTGCAGTGCAGCCTCAAGACTGAGCCATATGGCTTGCCTCCCTGGAGCCAAACCCAGATCTT
>PVKN010004185.1:10790-34469 GCA_004027915.1 Capromys pilorides
TACCAGTCTGATTGCTATGACTGTGTGTGTGGGGGGGGGGGGGGGGGGTGCTGGGGATGGAGCAGCTCAGGGCTTTGCGCATACCAGGCAAGCACTCACCACTGAGCCACACTCGCAGCCCCCAAATTTGTTACACCTGAGGCTAGGTGGTCATTCATTGTCACCCACAGTCATCTCGCCGCTCTAAGGACACCTGTCCATGTCCAGTTCTGACAGCTGCAGCAGTCCTCCGTCCCAGGTCCCTGCCTCCCTCCCAAAGTCCTGGGTCAGACCAACACCCAGGATCCAGAATGAAGGCTCTGCTTCTCAGCCTCCCTGGCCATGAGTGGCAGAAGGAAGAGACAGACAGGCAAACCCCGCTGTGACCCCAGACCTCAGCTCAGGCCTCATGCAGGCCCAGCTGTGAACAGGCTGAGGTGGGGAGCCAGAAGGGTGCACTTCAGGTGGAGCTGCCCTGCCCCGCTTGTTGTGTAGAGGTCAGCTGTTAGTGGGGACCTCTGCATGATCTCCAACTCTTCCCTTGACCTTATTCCTGCACACTTACTCAGGGTGAAAGGTACTGCTGGGTGTCATGAGAGGAGGAGTTGACAAGAACCCATCACAGTGGCCAATGACTGGTTCTAGAGGGAGCTCAGAGGGTCAGGTGCCTGCTGCCCTGAGTCGGGTCCTCAAGCTGAAGGCGAGACCCCTGGGAGAGGAGTAGGTCCTGGCAAGATGGGGCTGGATAAAGCTTTTACTGTGGCCTAGGTCTTGTGGGGTGGAGGGGCATGGCCCTCTAGCCTCAGAGCCCTGGGAAGACAAGAACCACTCCCAAAGGCTATAGGAAAAAGAAGTGGAGTGTCCCCTACCCCGCCTCCAAGGGCCTTCAGCAGAGGCTTTGTATTTTAAAAGAGAAAGGGCCTGAACTTTCTCCCCCAGCAACTGAAACAAAAACAGGATGTGCCAAGAGATGCTGGACTTTGCCATGGGGATGATGCCCTCTTGTTCCTGTTTAACTCTGCCCTGCCAGCCCCATCCAGAGGTTAAGCAGATCCCTGCAGTTCAACCCAGCTGGTGCCATGGAGCTGCTAAGCCCAGGGAACACTGAGTACTGACAAAGGGCACCTGCGACCTCGGCCCAACACCACACACACCCTGCTAACGGGACCCACAGCTCCTAAAACAGCTTGCTCCTCTACAGGCTCGTCAACGCGTGGGAGGATCACCATCTGGTGGGAACCAGGACCGGAAAGGCCAGCACAGAGCACGGGAGTAGGCGCCTGCGTCTGACTTCCTCTTCCCCTTCCTCACATCCTTCCTCTTCTTCCCCAGTTCTGCATCTTTTCCAGCTTGGACTGTCAGGAAGGGCCTTGTGCCCAAGTGAGTCTCCCTACCACCGGTGCCTCTCCTGCCTGTACCACTGGGCTCTTTCTCTAGGAACCCTGAAAGTGGCAGCCTCATCCCCCAGTTCCCCTCTGCCCTGCCCAGGGTGGGCCTTGCTTCTGCCTGAGTGGTGGTGCCTGACAATTCCTCAGCCTATCCATTCCTGGCACCCAAAAACAGGCACAAGAGCTCCACAGAGACGCAAGAATATCATCACCGTGGGAAATCATCAGCGACAGCCCGCTTTGCTCTAGCTCTGTTGCTGTCTCTAGCTGCCTGTGTGGCACTCCGGCCCCTGGCTGTACATTTCATGCCAAACCTTGTTAACACTCCCCTCCCCAGACAACTATCTATGAATTCACGGATCTAGGACACATCCTTATGACCACGTTCCTGGGCTGTCACATGTATGACTTTGGTTGTCCTCCCTGCCTGCATGTGGTGCCCTCTGTGGGCCGCGAGGATGGGTCTAAGCAGGACTGCCATCTTCAGTCCCCACCAGGCTCAAACTCCCTTCTTGCCACAACACATTCAGACTCATCTGCAGGGGACAAATGAGAGCAGAGGCTTTCCCAGGAGCCACAGGTACTGGGAGCTGAAGGGGTAGGGGGGCTGGACTGGGGGTGGACCCAAGGGCCTGGCAGGCAGTCTCCTCCCACCTCCTCTGGGGAGCCCTCCAACTCCTTCCACATGGCTGCTGTTCCCATCCCCATGGTCTGGCCTGCTTAGTAAAGCCCACGCTCTGTACACTAAAGTCACAGGGGCCAGGATCACCTTGGATACAGGCCAGTGCCAGGCTGCCTGGGGCTGTCCTTACCTTGGAAATGAACATAGGTGTTGAACAACAGGGTGCTGCCTGGAGTGATGTCTGGCAGGAGCCCATCCATCTTCCATCCTGTCACAGCCTGCAAGAACGTGTTGATCTTCTTACCCGCAGAAACTGCGTGAGTGGACATGTCCAGAGAGCGTGGGAAGATGGCAGGGGTGAAAGGAATCAAGCCTCTCACAAAGGACTGCTTCAAGCGCACGTCAGGTGCTGTGAACAGGCCCACGACAATGGACAGCAGCATCTGTGCCTGGCCACTGGTCGTGCCCTGGGCTACCAGAAGGCTCTGAATGGCTTGTACAGCAGAGAGGACCTTGTGCCCATCCAGCCTGGAGGTGCAGCCCTGGTCCTGCATGGGAACACCCAGTAGTGCCTGCAGCTGGCTGGCTGTGGGATCCTGGGCACCCAAGTAGAGAGAGGCTAGGGTACCAAAGAGAGCCGTTGGGGAGAGGATGCCCCAACCAGCTGTGTTCTCCACCTCATTCAGAGTCTTGTACATGCGGAAGCCCAGGAAGTTGGCCATCATCCCAACTTGGCTGGCCCGCAGCAGATCTTCAGGTGCAAGCTTCTGAGCAGCCAGCACCAGCCTCTCATTTAAGGCAGCCTCATCTATAGGGGAGGTCTTGGCCTGCACTGGGACAGGTGTGAAGGTTGGCTCCTGGGGCGTCTCCACACTGGACTTCTCCAACTGGATGCAGCTGCTCTTGGGGAGGAAGAGGAGGTGGAAAGGGTGGATGTACACCCGATCGGCAGCAGCCAGGCCAGCCAAGGCCAGGAGGCAAAGGATGGTGACCTTGAAGCCCACGCTGGTGACAATCATCTCTGTATCCTGAAAAACACTGTGTGAGAGGGGAAAGATGGTTATCCAGTGAGCTGCACCCAGATGGTTGGCCATTCCAGCAGCCAAGTAGACGTGGAGAAATCTGTCCGTATGTGTAGGTATTATTAAGCAGCAAAACGGACTCAGACATGCCTGCAAAGCATCTACACAGTCTAGTGGCAAAATGTACCGTAACAGGCTGAGCTGCACCCTGTGGATTTATATGCTAGAGCCCACACCCTAGGACCTGAGACTATATTTGGAGATTCAGTGACCAAGTTAAAGTGAGGTCTTTCTAGTGAAACTTGACCCAGTCTAACTGGTGTCATAACAGGAAGAGATCAGAACACAGGCATGCAGAGTGGGGATACTGAGCGAAGACACTGTCTGAAAACGACAGGACCAGCCCTAGCCACACTTTGACCTTAGATTTTTTTGCTTCAGGATTGGAAACAATACATTCTGTAGTGGTTTCCCCAAGTTGTGGCCCTTACTACCACAGCCTTGGTAGGCTAAGTCACACCCATAATGATGGCAGTGACTTTGTCCCTAGAGGACCTGGTGCATGAAGTGCATCCAGACACCTGAGAACCCTCCTTCCTACTCCATGGTAATCTAATCTCCCTGGGGTGGGTCTCGGGTACGGGTTCTAGAGACCTCGGGTCTTGACATGAAGCCAGGCTTGAGCACGGTGGGCTCATCCCAAGGCCAGCCCTTTCTCTGTCATTTCAAGCTCCAGCCCAGCTCCAAGCTACACCCTAGCAGCATCCAGTGGGCTCCAGGACTCTGCCCACACAGCCCTGTCACAGTTGGCCTTGATGGTCTGTGAAGGGCTAGGAACAGACTTGTTAACTTCTCAGGTCACTGACATGCATAGCAGGGTTTCAGTGTCCCCCACCTACTGAGCCCTGGCTCCTGACCCTCCAGCCATAGCCCTGCTCCAGCCTTGACTGCAGTAACAATGTGTGGGAGCTCGCCTGGGTCTGGCTGGTGCCCAGCGCTGAGCCGGGCTTCCTTGGAGGGGCGGTATCCCAGCCCAGGGTCAAGGCCACCTTGACATCTGGCTTTCTTTGCCTTGCCTGTGTATGCCCAGTTCTCCTTCTCACATTGGGCTATGATTTGGATGACTGTCCCCTAAAGGCCCATTGGTTAGAGGCCTAGTCCCCAGCATGGTGCCATTCAGAGGCAGTAGAACTGTTAGGAGGAATGGTCTTGTTTGGCTGACCTTGTGTCTCTAACTGCCTCCACAGAAGAATAAGCAGTGAATGCACCAGAGCTCAGAGTGAAAACTCTAAATGTGTGAGACAGCACGAAGCTTTTCTCTTTATACACTAAGTTGTCAGACTTTCCCATAGTGATCTGAAGCTGGCTGACACCACAGTGCCTGTGTCCCATGTTCAGCTCAGGCAACACTTGTCTGCCCCTTCATAGTGAATCCACAGAATTTCAAAGTGTGCTCTGTTCTGCTCTGCTCACCCGACCGCCAGGCGACCTTGACTTCTGATCAGCCACCACCTCACCCACCTCTGACTCAGCCCACTGTTCTCCCTGGAAGCCAACAGGCATGGGAATGTGGCATTCCCTGAAAGAGGTACCTGTAGTGCCTGCTTGTGCTGATGTAAAGCACCATCAGGCGCTGTGGCAGCCAGGATCTGCCTACCCGAACCCACAGCCTGTGGCACAGAGGTGGACACTATGCCCCTCCCCTTTGCAGTACCAAAGAGTGGTGCTGTCACTTGGAAGGTGTCACAGCCACTGTCTTTGAGAAAACTCTTAAGGCCACTGTTGCTGTCCAAGCGGAGGGAGCAGTGTCATGGGCCCTGCAGCAGGACAGGGTCATAGCTGTCCTTAGGCAGAAGCAGCTCTTCGCTCTCCACGGAGGTCTACTGCCCAAGCTCGTCTTTTATTGTCACCCACAGGGTCCTGAGAACAAATAGGCTGACCCCCTAATCTCTCCTGGGCCCTGGTCTCGTGGCTCCTGTCACACTGCCCATGTTGGAGGGCTCTGCTTAGCACTGTCCTATGTCACCAGCAACCCTTACCCTCCTTGGTACATCCCACTCCCCCACACACACCATTTGCCACCGCCAAACCCCCTTCACTGTAACCTGGTATCTATTCTGCACCTTGATGTCTGTTTCCTCCACAATAAGTTAGCCCCAGTGAGCATGGTCCCCTCCCTACCAAGCAAGATGAATATCCCCAAGGATAAAAAGCCCGGGTTCTGTAGGTGAGTTGTCAGTACCAACTTATGTTGTCTCTTGGCAAAGTAAAAACCTGCCTCACTGGTGTCTCGAAAGCACTTCTAGCTCTGGAGTGACAGGTGGTTGGGGTCCCAGGTGACAGAGGAGCAGGTCTTGGTGTTGACAGTACAGTGAAAAGCCAGATCACCTTGACCTGACATTGAGTCTAGGACCAGAGACACTGCCTAGTGTCACAGGTGTCCTATGTCCCCAAGCCCTGGGTGATCCCTGGAACCCTACTCCCTACCAGCCACGTGGCCCAGACAGCAAAGCCTTAATCTTCCCTGCGATTGAAAAAGGCCCCATGGCTCTCAGCCAGGATGACCCTGGCCCCAGGCTACTCTCCCTGCCCTTGAAGCCCCTCTCTGTTAGGAAGCAGGAGGATCTGGCTGCCTTGCCCCGTGGCTGAAGGACAGGAGCCTCTGGAGAGGATAGCCTTGCAGGGTAAGCAGCTGGGTGACCATGTCCCCTGTGGTGGTGGCCATCACCCATCCTTAGCTTCATGCTCTGAATAAAAGCTGAATGCCTTTCAGTAGCCCCCTTCCAGCCCCCACCCTCTGTTCCTCTCTGTCCTCAACTTGGCTACAGGGCTATCGCAAGAAGACTCGGGGAAGGAGCCCAGGGCTCTACTTACCTCCCACTTTATCTGGACAGAGGAGTGCAGCTCTTCCCTGGCTGGCTGTGCAGGCCCCATTTATAGGTGAAGGGTGGGGATGGAGCATTTCCCAGCCACTCTGTACACAGGCTGGGGGTGGCAGGGAGGAGGGACCAGGGTAGAGGCCTGGCTGCCCTGCTTGGCCAGGAAAAGTCAGGCTAGGCCCTTTCCAGGAAGACCTGAAATCAATGCAGTTCTGCTGCTGAACAGATGAGTTAGAAAGGGGTCCAGTTACACATTTACCAAGTGTGTCAGAGGTGGGGCCACTTGTTACTGACCTGGCCAGTTGTGACAGCCTGTGGCCTGCCATCCAGGCATTCTCACTGAGCCCCTCCTGACGCACTTCTGAGAAACCACAGGATATGCTGGGGAAGGGGGCAGGGGAAGGGCTGTGCTCAGGTGCCCTGGGGCTGCTATGGCCAGTCAGTTCAATCACACATTACAGTTAAGGTCTGTAATGACCTGGACCTCAAGCGAGCGCCATGAAGAGTACAGGTGTCACCCACTCCACCCAAGAGACATTGAAGATGCCGGAGCAAGTGATAAGCATTTTCTAGAAGCTTCCAGAGACTAAGAACACTAATAATGGGGCAACCAGGTGAGAAACCAGAAAACAGAAACAGCCAGCCAACCTAGGAGGTTCCAGAGAGTCAGCCTTTAGGTTGCAGAGAGTGGACACACAAGGGAAGCAGGGCCTTCAGAGGGAGCTCTTGTGACACCAGCAAAGAACTAGGGGTGTGAAGAAGGTGGGGACACACAGACATATATCCTGACAAGGAGGGTAGAGGGCGGAGGGAGCCAAGACCTGGCAAAATGCAGCTCCTGCACGTTGTCACCATGCTTTTCAGCAGGTCTGCATGCCCATGATGCCAACCCAGATGACCCCCAGCCTTGGGCCAAATGTTCCAGGAGTTAGGTGGACAGAGGAAAGAGTGGAGAAGATGGATGTGTGGAGTTAGATCACAAGATCCCAAATGCCACGCTCAGGTGGGGAAATCAATGCCACCAGGAGAGGGATGGGAGGCATCAAAACCATGGGTAGAGGGTGGGACATGATGGAGTCTTGTGCAGTAGTAATTCTGAGACCTGCTAGTTGTAGAAGGAGGCCAAAGGCAGAGTTGTCACAGATGTAGGCTCAGGGGACTGGAAGGAGGGAGCAAGCACACAGGGAGGGGTACAGAGGAGGAGCAGGCTCTGGAGAAGGGTGATGATCTCATGGCAGGCAGGTTGAACATTCAGTGAGGCATGGAGGTGGCTGTGATGCACAAGAGAGAGATCTAGCCTGAGACACACCAAGGTGACACATACCTCATTGGTGTCGTTCCTGGCTCAAAGACCTGAAGCCCTGCAGCTGCCTGAATGCGAAGATGGCAGAACAGCTCTTCTTCAGGACTAGTACCCAGCTATTGGCCCCAAAGCTTTCAAGACCTCTGGATTCCCCAGAGTATTGAATGTCTTTTTGTTGTTCATGAGATTCTCGAGGTAATGTTAGGATGGAGTCAGGGGCTAGTGGAGCAGCCATGGGATCAGAGGTCACCCTCTGGCCCTGACTCCTGTTCTGGGTTGGCATCATTAGTCATGCCCTTGGATCTGGGCTTCGAGAACAGGCTAAGTGGGCTGGGGAGATAGCTCAGGGGCACAAGTGCCTCCCTGGCAAGTGCAAGGTCCTAAGTTCGATCCCCAGTTCTGAAAAGAAAAAAGAAAGAAAGAAAGAAAGAAAGAAAGAAAGAAAGAAAGAAAGAAAGAAAGAAAGAAAGAAAGAAAGAAAGAAAGAAAAAGAAAGATATGATTTTAAGGTCATGAGTTTGAACCCCAGTCCCGCCAAAAAAAAAAAAAAAAAAAAGAACAGGCTAAGCAATGGGGCTCGAGAGCATCCATGTTGGTGAGCACATCCATGTACAGGTGAAGGATGCTCCCTGATTCCACAGAAACTCAAAAGTTGCTATGCTGGGACCTTCCCACCTCTTCACTTGCACATATGTCTCTCATGACAAACCAGCAAATGAAGATGAAAGACTGTAAGTCATTCTAGAAAATTCACATGAGAAGACCCTCCTGGGAGGAGGGCCTGGGAGCCTTCCACACGCCACCAAGCTGGACAGCATTGTGGGTGATCTTAGAACCACCACCTTGCCTCCTCTTTGGAGGCTCTGTGAGCATAAACCCAACACATGGCAGTCCTGTTACGCCACATGTCCCCCTTCTCTGATTAAAACAGGTACAAGGATACTTTCAGCCTACCACATGAAGGTAGGTTAAAAGTGACAGCTTTCTGAGGAGATTGTATAAGGGACACGAGGCTCCCCCAAGTCTTCTGGCTCTGCCCACAGTCCCTAAGAACCCTGGCTGGCCCATGCCCCACCAGGCAATACGCCATGCTGCCTGGCCTCATGGGTCACAGCTGCTTCAGTGACTGAGGAGGCCTCAGAGCTTTCCCCTGGGCTCACATTCACACATAGATCCTCACACCAGAGCAAGGCTGCACACCCCAAGGTGGTTGGATGCACAGTGGGGAGCCCTGACCCCGGCTAGAAAATGAAAGGGCACGTCTCCCCTCCAAGGAAAGCTGTGCATGTGTTCTGTGTACCTGTGCACACATGCGTGTGTGTGGCCTCTGTGGGCCAAATCTGAGGCATCAGTGTGGACCTGCACTGCCTTGGGAAGCTGTCTGACCCAGGTGAAGCTCCAGTTGCTCCCTCAGTCCTCTCTGCAAAGGAAGAGACTACACCAGGACACCCATTCCTTTCCCCTCCAGCCCTTCCAAGCTCCATATGTGCTACTGATGCACTCCCTGTTCCTCCCCAGTCGCCCAGCCTGGCAGCTCTGGACCCTCCTATCTACCCTCCTCTAGGACTCCAGGGCTCTCCAGTGACCCACCAGGTCCCTCCTGCATGCTGATTGGCTCCTGTCCACTTTCAGGACCTCAGACCATTAAAAATAAATCAGGAGTTTTCCAGAGAGTTTTCTCTAATCTGTCATTTATTCCCTTAGGGAGCAGCCACTCACACAGTCCCTAGACTTCAGATCCAGCCCAGAGCCTGGGTGATTTTCCTTCGAGCAGCTTCAGACTGATTTTTCTATATTCATTCAAACTATTGGAGTCAGAGACAGAACATCAAGCAGTCGGTCTGCAGCCAAATGGGGCTGGTTGAATGGAAAATAAGTGGTCTCTCCACACAGACAGAGCCTGGGGTGGCCATGGCTCCCACTGGACTTGGGATGTGTTGGTCCTGGGGGTCTAGGTGGCCCTCACATGGGTCAGCTCTGCTGTGGTGAGAAATGAGATGAGGTCTAAGTCAGAATGCCCCCTTTCCAACCTCCTATCCAGCCAGCCAGCAACAGGGCCGACACACAAACCAAGTGAGCCCAGGCAGGAAAGTCCGTGTTCTTTCTTGGTAGGAGGAGTCTTTAATTATATGCACACTGCATTCAGACTTGGAGCCAGCTTGGGAGGTGAGGCAGGATTGGAGGGCAGGCACAAGAGTGGGGGTATCACTTCTGCCCCCAGGGAAAGACTAGCTGCTTCCCAGGGGCTTTGTTTTCCCCGGACCAGAGCTGTCATCCTAACAGGAACCTGGCAAAGAGCATGTGACATGAAACATGTACACCAGAAGCCAGGGGAAAGACGATCAGCCTATCCTCATCTTCTTCCCAAGGTACCCTTGGAAAGTGGGTATTGTTTTACAAAGTAGTGACTACATGCATTCTTTAAAAAATATATATATATTTGGTAGAGGGTCTCACTACACAGTTCAAACTTGCAGTGACCCCCGTTTTTAGCCTCCTCAGTGCTGGGATTGTAGGTGTGTGCCACCAAGCCTGGTCTCTGTGCCCTGCTCAGTGCGCCTGGGGGTGCAGCCAGCAGTACAGATAGTGCTGGGGATGGAACCCTGGTCCCTGTATTTGCCTAAGCAGGCGCTTAGTCTGCTGTGCTATCTAGGTGGCCCTACTGTATGCATTTAAAGCCTACAACACAATGCTTTTGTGCATATACAGGGGTTGGCTACTGCAGTCCAGCAAATGAACATTTCTATCTTTTCAGTTTCTTATTTGCTTTCTATGTGTATCAAGGGTATCTAAAGCTTCCTCTTCTGCCAAAGACCTGAACGCCACCTGGCAGTAGGCAGAGCCTGCATGCTGCACGTGGGGTATCCAGGCCCACCCCTCCTCCACACCTGCCATGTTGCTTCCTCAGCCTCAGCATGAGTTCTCACCTACAACCCAGCAGCCACCATCTAGTTCGCAGCCTCTGTGCCTGTGGCACTGCTTTTCTCCACATGTGAATAGGTTCGCGCACTGCCTCATTCTGCCTGGCTCCTTTTGGTCACAAACCATCCTGCATTAGTGCAATGGCCCATAAGCAGTGTCCTTGTGCAGGGCTCAGTAACATCCTGCGGTGTGGACTGCGTGCCTCCTCTGTCCTTGGGGATGAATGCAGGTTGCTCCTCTCCTATGGCATTAGGTTCAGCAGGTCTCGGTGCACATGCTGGCGAGGTGCTGTGCTCCTTAACTTGGAAAACCTGGCTGGAAGTCCACTCTGCTATTGGACCCTCTGAACATCACATGGACTGGGCAGTTGCCTGTGGCCACTGTACACAGCCATTCCTGGGGGAAGCACAGGTGTAGACAGACATAGCCTGTCACAGGCCAGGGGATGGCTGGAGAAATAGATTGTTTGCTTCTGTCCATCTCAGCACCAGCAGACATAGCACTCGCTTTCAGCTCTGGCCTCTGATGAAAAGTGATGATAAAATTTGCACTGAGCACTGTAGGGTACTGCCCCTGCCGCCACCCCATTCCCAACTCATTTCTCCTGTTCCTATCTCCACATTGGCAGTTACTCTCCTTCGTGTTTCTTGCCAAAGAGACATATGGAGAGATTTGCTGAGGGATCTGGGAGAACTTTTGCTGTCCTTTTATTAGCAGTTTGTACTCAGACTCCACCACTCTCTCTCCTTCAGACACTGATGCAATGTCTAAGTCACAGCTGCTGCTTTGCAACCATGAGGCAACAAATGTAGGAACAAAAGGCCAACAAGCTAAGAGTGACAGAAATACCCTGGGCCTTTGACTGGCTTATATAGCTACTTCACTAGAATCACTGGGTGTCTGCCTCTGGGCCACCTCCTGTTTGAGCTGTAGTAAATTTTCAAATATGTGCAGTTGAAAATGTCCTAAAGTAACTGTGGAAAACTGCCACACTGCCATCCCCCAGACCCAAGTGTCATCGTCATTGCCTGTGAGCTGGAAGTGAGTTCTCTGAATCGGCTTCTGTTTAAGTAGTGGGTCTGGGTGAGGTTGCAATCGCAGCCTCATGAAAGCAGGCGGCTGATGATGGCCTAGAACTGTTGGTCACAGGAGGCCGTGGTTGGGCTCAGATAGACAAGCAGTGATACCATGGTTGTTTGCTACCAGCAGAGACCCTTTTCACAGCACCAGTTATTAAGGACTCCTAAAGTGAGACCCGGATTTCCTGTCCAGAATTACACATGGTGGGAAGAGAGAACAAGAGACAAAATAAGGGTACAGCAGGGATCTGGGGCGACCAGTTGTTCACAGGGAACAAAAGCCCATGCAACACTCATAAAACTGGTGTTTATTCATTGAGGAAGATTGTGAGAGGGTAGAGGTTGGGGCTAAGATCAGAGACAAGGTCTCTGCTGAGGCCCACATGACTCCAGAGGAAAATTCCTTCCCAGAACTGGCTACAACAAGCTACAAAGTAAGCTGTCATTAACCATAACCTAGATCTGCCTATTCTGTCCCTTCTACACGAATGCTCATCTCCTCTGTTGCAAACCTTGCCTGCCTCACCACTTGCCTGGCACACCCAACCTCTACCCCCTCGCCATCTTCCTCAATGAATAAACACCAGTATTACGGGCAATGCATGGGCTTTTGTTCCCTGTGAACAACTGGTCACCCCAGAACCCTGCTGCACCCTTATGTTGTCTTTTGCTCTTTCTTCCCACCATATGTAACTCTAGACAGGAAATCAGGGTCTTACTTGAGGAGTCCTTAATAACTGGTGCTGTGGAAAGGGTCTCTGCTAGTAACAAAAGCTTTATTCCCACCACCAGGTCAGAGGAGCCATCAAGAATAGTATGGCCAGGCGTAGTGATGCACACCTATCATCCCAGCACTCACGAAGTAAAGCAGGAGGATCCCTGTGAGTTCTGGCCAACTCAGGCTACCTTGTTTCAAAAGAAAGAAAGAAAGAAAGAAAGAAAGAAAGAAAGAAAGAAAGAAAGAAAGAAAGAAAGAAAGAAGAAAGAAAATAGAATATATATCTTTATATCATTAAAAATTGTCTATTTCTTGTTGACTTTGGCCTCTTGCTAATGAGTTTTACTTTTCGTGTTAGTGGTTTTGCTTTCAATGCAGTGACCACGGTGCAGTGCAGTGCAGTGCAGTGCAGCGCAGTGCCGTACATCACAGCCGGCCTCCCTGAGCTGTCCCTATCAGCTCCACAGCACCAAGGCCTGTGGCCCCCTTGGCAGTTTTCTGGGGCTCCTCCAATAGCTTCCACTGCCTCTCTGGAAAGTCCAGACCTCGTATGCCAGCCCAGATGATGCCAGGGACCTTGTGCCAGGGCTGAGAGGCAAGATCAGGGTCCTGTCTCTTTTGCCCTTAGTCTCTATTTCATCATATAACATGGTCTATCCTAGTGAATCTGCAAACCAGGCCTGGGTGATCATCCTGCCTCCATGTTCAGTAAGACAGGAAATGGCCAGCTCCCCACAGCCACTGCCAGGGGCATTTCTGGTACTTAATTGGAGTCTGCAGCATGTTGATCAGCACTAAGTAAAGAACCACCTGATGATGGTGACACAAAAGCAAGGCTGCATTCTCTCCCCTCCTCCTTCTGACCCCCAGAGAGGCCATCACCTTCCTTCCCACTTCCCATCCTGCTTGGGGCTGGCTCAGGTCACTGGCCCCAGCATCTCCTGACACACCCAGCTGACTTTGGGGCCTCCAGGCCACAATGGCACAGCTGGGCTTTGGAGAACAGCAATGTTCTCCCAACTCCTAATGCTCCAGGAGAAGCTACCTGGGCCATAGCAAGCCTGAACATCAGACCTGTCAGGTGAGCCCAGCCTGTCCCTGTGCCTCACTACTACGAGGTCCTCCAACAGGTCTTTGAATACACAAGCCACATTCATAGCCCACTCCTGATCATAAAGGAGCTCTTGCAGTCCTTGGTCAGTTGAGGAGGGCAGCTGGCCTCCATAGTTTCTAGAGAACAGAGGTGGAGATCAGCAGTGTGAACTGGACAATAGGGACCTGCAGAGAACCCCAGAGAGGCAGTGGAACCTACTGGGGGAACCCCAGAAAGCCTCCAAGGAGGCCATGACTTTTGGCTACTGTGGAGATAGGGACGGCTGCCTGTGACACTGAGATCCAGGGCTGGAGACTCTTGGGGCGTGGAGCAGCGATTGGATCTGCACATTTTGGATTTCTGATCTCAATCTGAATTGAACAAGAGAGTCCTCACCTGAAAGGCAACACGCACAATGTTGGTGTACAGAGCTGTTCATATCTGCTGTGGGCCTGCCAAACTGAATGGAGGGAAAACATCAGGCCAGGAGCTCTCCATCCACGGCAGTCCATGGCAATCCACGGTTGATGCTGACAAGAAAGATACTCTCACAAAATGAACAGTAGAGTGACTCTTCATTCTAGTCCAGGGACCAGCACACATCTGCACATCTACTACATGAAGATCTCACCTATAGAAATAATGTTTCATTGGAACTCACTGGAACTTGTTAAATACTCCATGAATGTGTCAGCTGCACAGCCTGAGCTGTGCCTTGCCTGGTCCTTCACAGACTGAGCTTCGGATCCTGATCACTTTTGTTGGGTCAGGGTGTCAATGACAGAGCTGCCTGGACTGTACTTGTCTATTGTCCTTTCACATAAAAATTAGCTTGGAACCATGTCCTTGTTATAGTTTATGTCTAGTTGTCCCCCCAAAGCCTCATGCAATCATGGGGCGGGGACTTCTAGAGTTTCAGACTTGACTTATGATCCACTGGGATTATGTGTTTTAGTACTGATGAGATTATGGATCTGAGTACTTCTGGGATTATGGGTGTAGTCTAAGGTGGATAGGCTGAGATAGAGAGAGAGCCTGAATGTAATATAAAGAGAGACAGAGAGATAGACTCACACTGTTGCTCTCTGCTGTTCTGGTTGGTCGGTTGACTCTGTTGCAATTGTTGCTGTTCCACTGCCATGAACTGCTGGCCTCTGTGTTGTGCCTCTCTGCCTTGGATCCAGCCGAATATGGACTGAAACCTCCAGTAACTGTGAACTAAATAAACCTTTCCTTCCTTCATTTTGGGTGTTCGGTATTTGTCCCAGCAACGAGAGAAGAGTAACTGAGACAGAATTTGGTACCAGAGAAGTGGGGTCATTGCTGTGATTAACCTAATCATATGGATTATGAGCTTTTGGGAATGGCTTATCAGAAGAGATAGGAAAGGTTTGGAGAGGTCCTCTACTTGTGAAGAGCTGGAAAATCTTTGGCTGTTCTGTAGGGGAGATTCTGGTCAGAGCTTAGACCAGAAGACTGACAGAAGGCCTGCCTGTAAAGACCAGGTTGGGAAGGTTTCTGCTGGGAAAAAGGACAGCATTGGTTGTTGGACTCCAGATGATTTGCGCTATGGCTTGGCTGAAAGTCTGTCAGAATTTTGCTTGTGCTCAGAGACTTTGCCTAAGACTGAAATTAAGCATGGCAGACTGATTAATCTTTCAAGAGATATTTCAAAGCAGCAAACTATTGCTGGTGGTGGCATGGTTGTTATTGGCAGCTGTTAGCCAGATTTACATGAAAATCAAGAACAAAGAACCAAGCAGAATGATTTAAAATATTGTGAGTTTGGCCAGGAAGGAAACATCAGGAGAGCTCTGGACTGCAAAGATGGAGGTAAAAGGATCTCTATTGCTGGGAAGGAACCAGAGAATCAAAAGGGTGGCCTAAGGGCATCACAAGAGGTGGCAGCTCTCTGCTCTTTGCAGCCCCAGAATTGCAAAGGAGAGAGGCTTTGCCTTGAGAAGAAGGCCACAGAGACTCAAGTACTAGAATGGCAGCAGTGGCAAAACCAGGTTCCAAAATGGCACCGGCATGGAGAATTTGTTCCTCGGAATCAAGGTCAGAGTGTTCATCCATCCAGGCACTCCACCCCTACATCCAAGAGAGAAGGAAGCCTAGATACCGCTTCAGCTGGCAGCAGACCTTGGCATCATCCACATGATATTGGTTTTAGGCACATTCAGAATGCAAGAGTTGTTAGGTTAAGAAGGCTTCCACCTTGATTTCAGAAGAAGGTCTGGGAGGCCAGGCAGTATGCCCCTGAGAGGGCAGTGTGTGAAGCAGAGAGTGAGAAGCCAATTCAGTGGAAACCCCAGAAGTTTGGAAAAGCCAGAAATGTGGATCATCTAAGGGAAACTGCAAAGAGGGAGCAAATCTGGCCTAAGAGAGAAGCCATGGAAACTACCACCAAGAGTGCTGTAAGGACGGATCCATGTAGGCCTTTGGAGTTCACAACTCAGTGCAGACTGCTTCAGATGTTCCACTTGGAACTACGGGATTTAATGTTTACCCTGCTGGAATTTGGACATGTGTTGGTCCCAGTGTTTCATATTACCCTGTTATTTGAAACTTTTGGAATGGCAGTGCTTATCTTGTGCCTTTGAATGTTGGATCTGTTTAACTTTTCTTGTGTACAGGAGCTCACAGTGAAGAGTTTGCCTTGGGTCTTGGAGGAGACTTGGAATTTGGATTTTTCAGCAATGTTGAAACTGTTGGGACTTTGGCAACTCTTCCAGATGGACTAAAATGTCTTTTGCAAAGGGATGTGCATGAGACTTTGGGGGTACAAGGGTGGAATGTTATGGTTTCTGTCTAGTTGTACCCCCAAAGCCTCATGCAATCATGGGGCAGGGACTTCTAGAGTTTCAGACTTGATTCATGATCCACTGAGATTATATGTTTTAGTACTGATGGGATTATGCGTCTGAGTACTTCTGAGATTATAAGTGTAGCCTAAGGTGGATAGGCTGAGGCAGAGAGCCTGAATGTAATATAAAAAGACAGAGAGACAGACTTATGCTGTTGCTCTCTGCTGTCCTGGTTGGTTACGATTGTTGCTGTTCCACTGCCATGAACTGCTGGCCTCTGTATTGTGCCTCTCTGCTTTGGATCCAGCTGAGTATGGACTGAAACCTCCAGTAACTGTCCTTCCTTCATTTTGAGTGTCTGGTATTTGTTCCAGCAATGAGTAAAAAGCAACTAAGACAGTCCTATATTCACAGCATTGTTCAATGTTAGATTCTATTATCTAATTCCTACTAAGAGGTATCACACTCAATGACACAAAGCTGTGCATTGTACCTGTCTTAGTTACTCTTCTCTCATTGCTGGGACAAATACTCAACACTCAAAATGAGGGAAGGAAGGGTTTATTTAGCTCACAGTTACTGGAGGTTTCAGTTCATACTCAGCTGGCTCCAAGCCAGAGCAGCTCATGGCAGAAAACCTTTCATGGTGGCAAAGAGCAAAAGAGCAAAGGGAGGAGTAGCAGCAGCTCGAGCAGCTAACTTCTCTTCCCTTCTTATACTGTAATGCAAATTACCTGCCCCCATGCAATTGCAGTGTCCACACCCACAGTAATCAGTCACAAACTTCAGAAGAGCCCTAGGACTGCATGAGGCTTTGGGGGAACACCTAGACACAAACCGTAACAGTTCCCTTTCTCTATCTCTAACCTCCTCTGCAGCCACAGTCTATTTGCATTGCTCAGTCAATATTTGTTGCCAATCTGGTTGACAATTTTAGGGTATAGCCATGAAGGTCTTCAGTAAAGTCCTTAGGCATTTGGTTCCTGGGAGCACATCTGGGATTCTTGATTCAGATGCTTGGTATCCTGAAGGTCCCCTGGCCTAAGGATCCCCAAAGGGCTGAAGACATAAGAAGAAATTCCTATAAGGCTGTTGCTAATGTCTGGAGCAGGAAATGAGGGTAGTGTATCTGTCTAATTAGATTTCTCTATCTAATTCCTACAAGTGCAGGGAACTGCAAGCATAATTGCACCAAAAAAAAAAAAAAAAGAGGTAGTGTATCCTATCTGATTCCCAAAGGACATCTACTGCCCACACAACGGCTGGAACCACACGTCACAAGCTTTGTCACTGACTGAACTTGATTTAAAGTATGTTATTGCCACAATTTAAATGGACCACCTCTGATCCTAGGACACAGAACTTGACCATGGGGGGAGGCAGAAGAAAGGACAGTTTGGGAAGTGGCTGTGTAAGCAAGTTTTCAGTGACACGAGTTACATACTGAACAAAGACAAGAGGTAACTGATAACTCCATTCCATCAAGAAGAATTTATCTCCATAAAAATTACTTTTGAGAAATCAATATGGAAAATGCTTTATTAATTAACTTGAAAAATAAAAAGCGTGAAACTCTACTAAATAAAAATTGATTAAGAAATTAAATGAGTTTAATGGCTCTTACTCCAGAAAACACCTTTTCAATGGAAATTCATCAGCAGTCCCACAAATCTGAATGGAATATTTGTATTTGATTTGGCCAGTCTTGGGGTGTCCTAGGTGGCTCTGTAGGCTCTTGCTGGGGGGCGCTGCAGTCGTGGGGGTGGGGAGATCAATTTCTGTGTCTGAAGGAAGCTCCACTTCCAAACCTTCTCTCTCCACTCAGACGTATTTGTTCACATACTACTAAGCAACATGTCCCTGGCCCAAACTCTGTTTGCCTTGGTGCTTGTGGCTGGGAAAGTCTACAGAGGACACTGCCTATCACATAGTAAGTTTAGATAAGCTGTAACCATCCCAATGGAAAAATATTGTCACCTCTTTGCCCTGAGAGCCATGCTTTGATGATGTGCGCTGTCCTCATGGGCCTCATGTGCTTCTCCTACAAAAACTGGCTTCAAGAATAGTGTTTGTTTAATCTGCAGGTCTGTGGGAAACACAGCAAAACATTCGGAAAGACAAATACTAGTGTCTTCCCGCTGCAGACAGGAAGGACAGGAAGTTCTGGGTGGGGCAGGACCATAACTGTGGGACTAGGGGGAAAGGTTATAGTCACTAGGTCTTGGGGCTCTGTAGATGACACACCCTGGCTGAGCGTTCTATGAGGTTTCCATGACACTCACTTTGCTCTTCTTAGAGTGAGCAGCACCAGATGCCTTATACATGCCTGATGGCAAATGGTCAATGGGTGGAAGTGAGGAACTACCAGAGATGTCACCTGCCGGTGGGGTGGGAGGGGGCTCCATCAGTATGCACACACAGTGTTTCAACCCTGACCTCTTACACCACTTTACCACATCCTCATCCAGCGGCAAGGAACCCACAGGTGCCAGCGTCTCTTCCGTCATCCTTGCTACACATCCCTGTCCCATAACCCACCAAGGGGTCCTCAACACACCTCATACACATTGAGAAGATCACAGGGCGCCAGGTGACACCAGATTCATCTAACTCACAGTAGGGCCTGTCTGAGGGACACCAATTTTCATCCACCACCATTTCCTCTGCTCTCCCAGTTCTACCCAACAAGACACCTGGGTCACCTACAAGAACAAGGGACCTGAGTAAGGAGCCTGGAAGTCCCCCATGTCCTCATGGGGATGGCAATTTTCTGGGTCAAGGTCACCCTCTCTGCTGCCCACCCCACGGGTGATGAATGGTGGCACATGCTGAGAGCCCTCGGGTCCCACAGTGGGGCTCCATGATGATCCTGATACCACAGCAGACACTGCCAAGCATTCTGCAAGATGAAGACATGATGCCTTCACTTCCTGCTCCAGACATCAATGACACCCTTTCAGGAATATCACTTCTTATGTCTTTAGCCCTTTGGGAACCCCTAGGCCAGGGGGCCCTCAGGATACCAAGCGTCTGAATCCTGAATCCCAGATGTGTTCCCAGGAACCAACTGCCTGAGGACCTTACTGAGCTATTCTTCATGGCTATACCCTAAAATTGTCAACACACTGGCAACAAATATTGACTAAGCACATACAGATAGACTGTGGCCACAGAGGCGTTTAGAAATAGAGGAAAGGAGGGGTGTGCAGCTTTGTGTCATCAAGTATGCAAACCTAAGTGACACACACTGTTCTTAGGTAAAATTCAAATAATCAGTGCAGGTGCAAGAACACATAAGCACCCTAAGCAAATTACAAAGGAGGAGGCAGAGGTCCCCCAAAGAGACCAGCCTGAGTGAACAATGACAAATTCTAGCAGTGTGGGAATCAATGAATCTCATCCTCTGTGAATGATTATCCAAGGCCCAAGCCATATACAGAGCTGCTCTGGGGTTGGGACGCCTAGGAAAAGGACTTCTGCCCTCCAGGGGCAGAAGTGACATCATGATGGAGAGGTCATATCTGTATGCATGAAGATGTCATCAATAAAATAATACCCATGGTGCTAAGACGACCCCCATGGCTGAGACTTTCCAAGCACTGGACGCCATAGCTTCCCATGGTTCTTGGCCAAGCAGCTAGCTGGGCCTAAGAACAAGATAAGAAGGCAGGCACTGCTCTGCAGCCTGCCTCTCCCATAACACACACATCCTTCTTCCACATTCTATCTCTTTGCTTAGGTCAGGGAATCTGCCTGACACATCTCTGTGGCCTGCCAATTCCTGGCAGAAACGTCCCTGCTTCAGGAATTGGTCTGTGGCCTGAAATAATTAACATAAGACAGTATTCTGCTTTCTGTACCTGCCTTCTGTCATGTAACACGATGCACAGATCCCTAGGTTGATTCCAGATGTTGGCTATTGGGAATCACAATGCTGTAAACGTCTAAGAGTACAGACCTCTTTTCAGCATATTGTTTTCGTTTTCTTTGGATATATACCAGATGTAGACTTGCTGGGTCAAATAGTTATATTTTCAATTTCTTGAGGAAATACCATACTGTTTTCTATAATAGCTATACATCAAAATATAGCACGTGGTCTGTGCATGTGACCTACCTATGTGACGGTTATTATTCAGCATTTCAGGGGAAGGCAGTTCTGACACAAGCTATGTTGTGGAAAAATCTTTCGGATTAGCACTAAGTGAAATAAACCATCATAAAAGCACAAATATTGCATGATTCTACATATATGAGCTACCAGGTATAATCAGTCATTGAGACAGAAAGTAGCATAGTGGAAGTTTCTAGCAATGGAGAGGGAGGCAAACAGGGAGTTAATGTTTAATAGGTACAGAGTTTCTCTTTGGGGTGAAGAAAATGTTCTGGAAATGGATAATAGTGATGATTACATAACAGTGCAAATGTACTTTATTATCATGGAACTGAACTCTTAGAAGTTATTAAAATATCACATTTCATTTTTTCTATTCTGCCACAATAAAAAAAATCATAAAGGAAAGCAGGAAGAAAGGAAAGAAAGAATAGAAGAAGAGAGGGAGGAAGGGAGAGGGAGAAGGAGGAAGCACCAAACTAGAGCCTGGCGCCCAGATTGCCCACATTGCTGTTCCCTCTGTATGCTCTGTGGAGAGATGGCTTCCTCCAGTGGATGGCAGCAGAGCTGTGCTAACTGCACTGTAAAGGCAAGGGCCACCGACCCTCTGGCCTACCTAAGTCTGAAGCACTCACTGCCTGGCTCAGCGGCACTGCCCTGACCTTTGGCCTCCCCACCCCATCCCCCCTGGACTCAGCTTCAGCCACCTGGGCCAACAGACTCCGGCCAGGACCCTGCCCCAGCCCCAAGCAGTTTCAATTCTTTACGGGCACTCCAAGAAAAATGTTAATTACCAGAGCCTTAATTTTCCCTGTTGAAAGTAGGGGCAGAGCGTTGACCCTGGAAAGCTGGCCGCTGTATTATCTCCTTTCCATGAAAAGTGTGTAAAGTCCTTCTGAAGAGTAGACAGGCTTTTACCCACTGTGGGACTAGGAATATCCTTCTCAGGGATCTGGAATCTGTCTTGGAAAAGAAGGCATCAGGAAACACAGTGCCCCTACCTAAGTCAAGGAAAACTGCCTCCTGGTTTGATATAGAGTCAGTTTTCTGGAGATGAGGCCATCTGCTGGCATGGGGGCCGGGGCTGGAGTGAACTGCCTGACAGTGGCATTGCGGAGCATTCTCTGGGTAGGCCATGGGCTGTTCCTGTGAGGACGTCCTGGCGTTTGCAGACCTGCCTGGTGTGGTGGATGTGGCCCCTTTCTGTCCCCTAGACTTCCAATTGATGCCCATCAAGTACATTCTATTCTGGTTCTTTGTCCAGTTAGAAATTAGAACTTTCTTTTCTCTACTGCCTTTGGGAGAGGATTTCAGTTCTGCTCCCCACAGTGCCCTCAGGTGTTGGCCTGGAGCCCACAGCTCCTGGGCACCCCGCACCCCACCATGCTCTCCTTACCTCTCCTGCCCCTTCCCTTGGTGTTCTGTGCTGATGACATGAGGTTCCCTCGCAGAGAACCACCCTCTAGAGTGCCCTTCAGGGGTGAGCCGCGCCCACCTCCAGCTTCTCCCTGCCTTCAGGCTTCATCACATTGACCTCACTTCTGACCCTGACAGAATCCAGTGAAGCCCAGTCCTACATAGGATGAGACACTGGCCCTGCCTCTTTGTGCAGGGTTCCTTTGCCCCTCATACTTACCTGAGAGGACTCTGGACACCCCAAAACAGTGATCCACTCACATACCCATCACACCTCATCCTCCACACCACAGTGCTTCTCCATCACAACCATCATCAAACAAAATTATGCTCCTCTTGCCATTGGGAGATTTAGGGACAGTGTTTAGTCACAAGAACCATCTCATTAGGCCAGTTGTTTGCACTTCTCTACACTCCAGAGGCTGTTTCCTCTGCTGCCATTCACTAAGTCACAGCAAAATGTGTTCATTGCTTAGTGTATGGAGAAAGAATGCTTTTAAGAAACTGGCTCTCCTCCAGAGAACTCGGTGGTGAAGTCAAGATGGAGAGAAGTCACAGAACCACACAGTTCTCACAAAACAGTTCCTGCGACTGGTCAGATGGACTCTTGTCAGCCTTGTAAGGCCTGGGTCTCACCTGGGCTGGCCCTGTCATTGCTCCCTGGGTTTCCTTCCACCTGGAGACCACCTCACAGCTCACACACTTTCAGGATGAAAGACTGGGTGGGACAAAAGTTCGGACCTGCTTCCAAGAGACATAGAAGCTCAAGCCCATCCTCCATAGCTCCCTTGTGTGGTCACTGGTTCCTTGTTTTCTCTTTTACAGAGCTCTCATCCATGATAGCGTCTGTGTGAGTGTGTCCTGTACATGTTTTATTTAAATTCTTGCGTTCCGTTTGCTGTAGCCAAGAGGTGGATATAATCCAAATATGTATCAGTGTTTAAATGGGGGAAATGTTCTAACCATACAAGGAATTATTCTGACAAAGAGGAAACACAAGCTACACAGGCAAACATCGGGGACATTAATCTGAGGGAAATAGCTAGCATAGTCAGATTCACAGAGAGGGAAAGTAGGATGGGCTGCTGCTGGGGCTGGGGTAGTGGTGGGAGAGTTAGTGTGTGAGCTAGGGGAATTTCAGTTGGGAAAGATGGAAAAGCTCTGGAGATGGATGGTGGTGATGACTATAAAGCATTAAGAAGGTGCTGGATGCCACCAACCTTGTACTCTTAGAAATAGTCTCTTGGCATCCACAGGGTTTGTTTGTTTGTTTGTTTGCTTGTTTGTTTTTCTGTCTAGAACCAAAATCCAAGGATGATCAAGCATCTTAGGTAAAATGGCATAGCATTGCATGGGACCCACATATGTCCCCTCAGAAAGTCTTTTGTCTGTCTACATTGTGGTGCTGAAGATGGAATTCAGTGCTTTGCATAAGTTGGGCAAGATTTCTACCACTGAGCTATACCCCCAGCCCTTACTATGTACTTTTTGGTTTTTTGAAGGGAAGTTTTGGTACCAGGAATCACACTCAGGAGCTTGCGCTTGCTAGGCAGGGCCTTGTGCCACTGAGCCAGCTCCCCAACCCTTCCCATGTACTTTAAATCATTCCTAGAATTCTTAGGATACCTACTACAAAGTGCCACATACACAGCCATTGCATTGTCTTCTTCAGGAAATGATGACAAGAAAAATGTGAGAACACATTCAATACAATTTTTTTCCTCCAAATATTTTCCATCTAGGGGGCTGGGGAGATAGCTCCGTGGCACAAGTGCCTGCCTGGCAAGTGCAAGGTCATGAGTTTGAACCCCAGTCCCGCAAAAAAAAAGAAAAGAAAAATTATCTCTTCTCGCCGAGCGGTACCATGCCGGGTCCCTGCCCCGCCGCACCGCCGCGCCTGACCAGAACTTCTTCTCGCCCGTGGCGGACGCCAGGCTCACCCCGCGCCGCCACGCCTGGAACTCATCCACAGCTAACACTGGTCCGGGGCGCTCTTTGCGCCTGTCTCATGCCACGCCTGTAGCCCACCCCCTGTTTGGTTTGACCAGCACACCTATCAGGTAAGGATCTCTGAAACTTTCTTTAATCTCCCCACACAAGCCCACCTGAACTACAGTCCGGAACCTATCCACCAAACCCTCTGGCCTCGTGCCAGCCCGGTAAGGACCCTCAGCCTGCATCCATCCTTGGTCTCAACTCCAAAACTCTGACTCCACCCATAGTTCAGACCCACAAGGCCTCACAACAGCCAGTGGACTGAGCGGTAACTCTCAGCCAGGTACCACTGGAGGGGAACAAGCTGGGTGGATCCAGAAAAAATCCCCATAGGTGCTAACA
>PVKN010004186.1:0-34375 GCA_004027915.1 Capromys pilorides
TTTTTTAAATTTTATTTATTTATTTGTTTGCTTGTTGTGTTTATTTGTTTCTTTATTTATTCATTTTGTGGCTGGCTCAGCCTGTCCTGGTGGTGGCGCTGGCGCAGCATGTGGTGCCGGGGATCGAACTGCAGTCCCCGCAGTTGCCTGAGCCTTCCTAAGCAGGCGCTTTAGACCACTGAACCATCTCGCCGGCCCGCAAACCACTTTAAAAGGAAGTTGTACTTGTTACCCTAGGGAATACATTCAAGGTGACATCATATTTCTTGGTTATTTTGGTGCCTATCAATGCCAAATATAATTGAACTATAAAAGATTTCTGCATTTAACATGGAATTAACAAAAAGCAGTTGGTTTTTAAAAGCAGCTGGCCACATAATGTGAAATATTTTAAACTATCATTGATCAACTTTGGAAAAAAATGTCTTTCTGAGGGCAAGATGTTCTCAGTGACGAATGTGGTAGCTGTGGTGCATTCAGGAGAAGCCTTCAGGGGCTGCAACTCCCGCATTTTTAATCTTTCGACTGGGCCCTCAGTGCAGATGTGTATACTCTACCCTGTTTTGTGGCAAACAAGTGCTTTACCCAGACCTTTTGGAGACATGATTCATTAACTTCATTAACTGGGCTCAAACTCAGTCTCTTTAATAGCTGGAATTACAGGCACAGGCTGCCACACCGGGACAGTCTTTTTTGATTATTTTTACTGTGTACACTGAAGATATATAACATACTTAGCTTCTTTCATTTTTTTTTACCTCTTGGCAGCACATGTCGGGTAAGGATTCTATCAGAACTCTACTTCCAGGTCACATCATTTTCCTGCTTCATTACTTTTTTATTAACTTCAACCCACTTAACAATAAAACTCCTCTTTTAAATATTTTTCAAATTCAGTAAGAAGACCAAGGTTGCTTTCAATGGTAAATACTGGGTGCAGTCATCTTTGATCTCTATTAGAGATAATGTGGTGTTGCTCTGTTGCCCAGGCTGGTCGTGAACTCCAGGGCTCAAGCAATTCTACTACCTCAGCTGGGACTGCAGATGCATGCCACTGTGTTGGCCTACACTGGCTATTTCTTTTTGCTCTGTAGTTGATACAACTATTTCTATTGCACAGGGATTCTTTGTCTTTTTTGGAAGGCCCTACCGTTAGAGGTCTGTTTTGCCATTTCGTGATTTTTTCAATCATTTCAAGTTTGTATTAACTTTTACGAAAAAATCACTTCCCTATTAAAATTAAATTTTATATTTTATATTTAAACAATGCTAAAAAGTAAAGGAAACAAGTGTCAAAGTCTAGGATGTCTAATGCTAATCCATTTCCCTCTCACAAGAGCTGTGTGCAGAAAGGAACAAGAGAATATATGTTTATAAATAATTTGATTGAAAATGCACAAGAAGATGAACTGACTTGTACGAATGCATACCATGTTTATAAAGCAGGAAGTAAAGACATTATTTGAAAAAATGTTGACAGTTGGATACTGAGAAATGCTTTCAACTGAAGGAGTGAAACAAAATCTAGATTCTTCAAATTGTTTATTATGACCTATAACCTGACTGTGTTACAAACACAAATGTAAAAATATACTGACAGAATTTGTGTCTACTTCCCCAAACAAAAACCTGTGTTTAATTTGCAAGTTACTTTGCCCTTTTGTTACTTTGAAGCTGTGAAGCAGTGAAAGGTTGAGCCTGGATTAAAACACATGATTTAAGCTTTTCACATCTCTTTTCCACATTGTTATCAGGTAGACAGTGAGTTTTGGAATACAGAATTATCATGAGAACTCAAGAGCACTTGGCCAGGGCAAGATGTAAGAGAACAGAATTCCCGTACATACTGCCAAAGCTCTTGATTACTGTCCCTCATGTTAGATCTGCTACCTGCCAAATGCTCATTTTAACTGCTAAGACACCATATGAAATCATACAGTACAGTAACTTGGTGCAATGAAGTAACAATTATTTTCACTTAAAGAATGCTTACACAAATATTCAGATTTGGAGTGCATAAGGGCTCCCAGTGTTACCCTTACTTTCAAGTTAAGAAACTAAACACTTGTATTCTGTCATGTGAGAGTCCAGAGGTCTTTCCTAAACTCATTCCCAAGTGAGCTGACTAGGAATGTGAATGCAAGGATTCACATCTCAATCTCAACCTCGCTTTCTCCAAACTCTTCAGACAGAACTCAGCTATAGGAGGAATTTACTTCCTGTCATAATGATCTCATCTTGGAAATAGAAAGTATTTGATCAGAATATGTCTTTTTATCCCCTTATTAAATACTACAAAATTAATTCTGAGTGGTGATTGAGACCAACCCCTAGCATGTCTGGTGGCTTACATTATTAACTTTTGGTTTACTACACCAGATAACGAGCTAAGCTGGTATTTCAAGGATTCAAGCGGCAGAAAAGCCAGTAAGAAATAAATTTCACTGGAGAGTCAATAGTCCTAGCAGCGAATGGATGAGTGGGAAGAAGCAGTACTCCAGGAGAGGCAGACAAGAGCTTATTTCTACTAAATGATGCTTGCGTATGTGACTTCTCTTCATGTGAGAGCTACAGAAAGGATAAGCAACAGGCTGACAAGATCCTTAAGGCCTCGTCTGTCAGAAGGTATATCTATCCCTGAGGTGAACACATAAAATTTGTGTTGAAGCTAGAATTGGGGAAAGGAGAAAAAGATGACTCATGCCAACTTGCTTTTTTTCTTTGGTGCTTCTGAGTATCAGGCATTTTTTAAAAAGTGAATTTCTGTTGTTGCTGGGTGTTTTTTCTATTTGCTGTTGTTGCTGTTTTTGAGACAGGTTTTTGCTGTGTAGCCCAGGTTGGCCTCAAACTTGACATCCTCCTGCTTTGCAGTCTCTAAGTGCTCGGACTACAGGTGTGCAATACTGTATGTAAGAAGTATTTAGTGATGAATGCTCAATTCAGCAAGACTACAAGGGTTGAGCTAAGAGAAATGGGGGAAATTATTTGCCCAATAGCTCTAGTTTTTAAACTAACTCAAAAGTCAACTGACAGAGCTACAATACTGTATATAATTAATATTTAACTCTAGTATAACCCAATTTCTACCTAATCTCTCATATGGCTTCTACCCAAACGGAAACGCTCACCATAGTTAAAGTTGCTCAAGTTGCTGCTGTATTTTCCACTGGGGGGATTATAAATCTGCCTGGCATCCCTTTTTGGTCCTGCTGGAGATTTCTTGGGTGGTGAACCTGAAGTTGCATCTTCATTGGCTCTCTTTTGCCTATAATGGTAGGAAGAACAAGAATTAAAAGACATCTATTATGCCAAAAGCTATCTGTATATTAACTGTAAAAAGTAAAGAGGACAGTCAGATCAGGAGAAATGAAAAATATTCCATGTCATTGAATTAATGGTGGCTGACACAGATAGTTTCAGAAGGCATTCACAAGCCTTTTAAAATTTGTTTTTGAGATAGGGTCTTGCCAGGTTGCTAGGATGTCTTCAAGCTTACAAGTGTACTTCTTTTGCAACTCCTAAGTAACTAGGATTAAAAAGCATATGCCACCACACCTGGCAAATATACAGCCCTATAGACTTACATGCAAATTACTCATTCTTTGAAACTGTCAGAAGTCTAGTTATGTCACAGGAGTATGAACCATCTGAGTTCCAGGGTTTCAAAATTCTAGTATTTTAAAAATACTAGAATTAGAATTTGTATTTAAGTTGTGCTTCCATCAAATTTTAATATTTTCTTGAGAATCATGTAACCAATAATATGCCCTTACAGTGACAACTGCATTCAGATTTTGGTAATCCCCCAATCCCTTTGAAAGTTTTATCTTACCCAATCTCAACTTTCTGTACAGGTTTCCAAGATAATGTTACTGTGCTCTTATAAGATGGAGGAATGTGGAAGAGATCCTAGAGAGACAAAATGATACAAGATGCTAATGCAACTGTTGTCACAGGGAGTGGTGACCAAGATGGGGAGACAAGGAGATATTATTCAGGATTACTTCTGTGGAAGGCCCTAGGTTCAATACCCAGAACCCCCAAAATAAAATATTCTCTTAAAATGACAGTTTTAAGAGAATCAGTTTTAATCCTTTTTTGTGCTGGTAACTCAGAGAAAACTGGAAAAAATGAAACATACCCATTAACCAACTAACAATTTTGTGTATACCACTTAAATTGCAGCTGATTATTTTCTAACTCATCTCAAGTTTAACGGAACACCAACATTTACCAGCTTTAATAAATAAATGAACCTAACTCTTTCGTACAAATGCAATCACTGAGGTGTTTTAAGAAAAACACAATGATGTACTCTGTATTTGCTTTTGCAAAATTTTAAGGGGCTCAAGATTAGAACAAAATTAAAGGTCTCATTAATCACATCTCTCCCACTCTCCAAAATCTCTAAATCATCTATAAGGGAAAAACCCACATAAGACTGAAATATTAATGTATTGCAGAAATGCAAACAGTTGCTAAACTTAAACGTTATGGTAATCTAGAATGAAAATAATCTCATCTCATAATATCCTTGAAATTATGAATGAATTACTAAACACAAGTACTCTTTAAGCTTTTCACTATATACTTCTTAAATATTACCTCCACCTACATAAAAATGAGGTTCAGTGCATCAGGTAAATGGTCAACAGAATGCTTTGAATACAAACTGAGGTTTCTAGCTAGAGGGAGCTAGCACACAGTTATTAGCTGAGAAAGGGAATCTCACGAACAAGAAAGGGTAAGGCTCCAAACTCGAACATTTTAAATCTCAAGCAACAATGGGAAATTGGAGTAAAATTTATAAATTCATAAGTAGAGTAAAGGTAAATTGTGGAATTAGATGAATGTGCCTCGAAAGAAACTAAACGTTGTGAAAAATGCTAAGGATGGCCTATGGTATTCCAGATTTTTCTGTGCTTTGCCTAAAACAAAAAAATGAGGATGCCACATTCTTATCCAATTTAAAAATATTTCCAGATTTTCTGCTGAGACAACTTAGTTCCCATACATCTTACTGGTCACTTCAGATGACGGAGGATGTCATGAAGAGGAAACTTTCTCTCATGTACATGCCTTAGTCATACTACTGGCTCAGTTAAAAGTTGTCAGTATTTCAACATACATTTATATCACGTTGAAATAAAGTAAAATTTCACACTTTACTATATGGAATTACTGTGTGAAACTGCTACTTATGTTTAAGATCATTAATAAGTGGTAACTATTATGAAAATTTCCATAGGAGATATGTTAATTTTCTCATCTCTTCTGTTTTTTAAATGCCTTTTCACATTTCTAGTTGACAATACAACACTCATTATGCAATGTCTCATTCACTGTCTTTGAAATACTTTCCAGGCTCTTTGAATAATAATCAGTCCATAGGCTTTTGACCAGATTAATGTTAGGGCATACTCACTGCAGACACACCTATAATCCATACTTGGGAAAGACAAATCCAACTAGAGGGTTAGTTATGACTTAATGGTGAAGTACAACCTAACCTACAGGACAGTAAGTTCAACTTTATTATACAGGCAAGTGTTCAGAGAAAAAACCCACAAGACATTCCACGTGCTTTAAAGGACATGTCCACTCAGAAAACAGTACAGGCTATTACTGTACTGCCTATTCCAAAGGACTTAAGAGCATTAAGATCATCAGTTAAATGACCAAGATGTGGCATGTACACGTCACACCCCCAAATGCATGCAACCACTATGCACTGGAAACATGCACCACTGCTAATTATTCAAAAAAAGGCTGGGGAGATAGTTCAGTGGCCTAAGCACCTGCCTGGCAAGTGCAAGGAACCAAGTTTGATCCCTGGTATCATATGCTGTGCTGGCCCTAAAACCAAGCATGGTGATGTATGCTTATAACCCCAGCACTGGGGAGGCTGAGATAGGAGGATCACTACAAGTATAGTGAGACCCTGAGACAGACAGACGGACGGACAGACAGACACAGAGCCAGAGCTTCAGTCACCACATGCATCCACCTGCTCCAGTGCTCTTGACCAGAAATACACATGTCTCCTGGTCATCAGGGAGGGTTAGATTAGGTAAATGAACAGAAAGTAAAGACTTACTTTGATTAAAACATTGATATTGTTTGTTATTTTCAATGCGACAACTTTAATCTTGTTCTGTATAGGGAAACAAAATTAAGTTAAAAGCCCAAGAAACGCTGTGTACATATATTCCATTCTGATATAACACTAAACCTCTCTTTCAGAATAACTTCTATGAGTAGACAATTTCTTCATTTAATTCTCTTGATAATGCTTATTTCTACTTCTTGACCACAGAATTCCAAGTATGGCAAAGAGTAAATCACCTATGATCTCTCTGCAGGTTAGAATATTAAAATATAATCAGCAGTTTACCTGAAAATCACATAAGGGAGGCACATATACATTCTGGAGTTGTTTTATAGGAAATTAGTTTCTAAGTTATAATAAAAATTCAAAGTATTTCATTAAGACTAGAATGAAGACTAATTAGGTAAAATCAGGGAAAACCAGAAATCCCAAAACCAACCTATACAGCCTGATATGAAATTGGCAGTTTATGAGTTGTGAGCTGGTATTCTTACCTCTTCTGTTTTTAAGGCTTCGCCTGTTTTTCCCTGGAGAGCCAAGCGAAGTTGTCGGATATAAACCTGCAAGCCCCGGGCAAAGTACTGCAGCCTAAAGGAAAGACGTATTTCCTTAGCAATTCATCATTTCAGTTTTGCTCTAAACTCATCTTCTTTTTTTTTTTTTTAAATTTTATTTATTTATTTGTTTGCTTGTTGTGCCTGTTTGTTTGTTTATTCATTTTGTGGCTGGCTCAGCCTGCCCTGGTGGTGGCGCTGGCGCAGCATGTGGTGCTGGGGATCGAACTGCAGTCCCCGCAGTTGCCTGAGCCCTCCTAAGCAGGCGCTTTAGACCACTGAACCATCTCGCCGGCCCTCTAAACTCATCTTCTAATACAGCAAAATGACCCTAAGTGCAGAAAATGCTTCATGTCAAAGAGTTAATTTTGTAAGTTACCGATTCTGATCAAATATTTCTGCAAGTTACAAATCACTCCGTCAGGCATAGGAGAGGGCAATAAACAGGCTGACACTGAGGCTCTAGTACCTCAGTGTTAGGTTGGAAACTCAATGGGATGATTCAATACAAAGCTTCTCTTTTTTGAGTACTAGGGGTGGAATTCAAGGTCTCTGTATTGAGCTACATCCCCAGCCTTTTCTACTTTGAGACTGGATCTCGCTAAGTTGCTAAGTTGTCCAGGCTGAGCCTGAACTTGAGGTCTTTCTGCTGCAGTCCCCCAGAAAACTGCGGCTACAGGCATGTGCTACCTTACCTGCCAATAGTATTAACTTCTCTAATGCTGCTCCTTTGGTAACACAGAAGTAGTCACGATAGTGGCCATAGTTTACTGAGTACTACTCGGTGCCAAGCACTGTGCAGAAGCCTTACGGTCACTGTTTCATAATTCCAAGATTTCTATAAGGTAGGTACTGTGATCGTTTACATTTAATAGAGGCTCAAAATTTGGGAGAATTGAAAGAGCTTAGGAAACCTATTCATAATCAAATGGAGAAAAGAATGGAAGTCTGTTTCTTTCTCAGTTTAGCTGTCCGTGGATTTGTATGCTACATTTGGCACTTGTTACACATGTCCCTGTTCTGGCTGCTCCATTCTATTCCTTTGCATAGGAGATGCCCTCGTAAAGCAAAACTTGAAGCGTTTAGAGAGTAATCACTTTTGATAAAGACTGAATCACCTCAATCATGTATCACCTGATTTTGAAATCTTTGAGCTTTTCTGCATTCAGTTTGGCTGTTAAGAAATCTGGGAGTTTTCGGCCCAACTGATGAAAACTGTACAACAAACATTCCACATAGCTGAACTGCAGCTTGGGTTCTTCATTACCAGCATTCTCTCCATTTTCTGCTTCTTCTGGTGGGAGAGGTATGTACTCCTAAGAGACAGTAAAAGTAAGGAAGTGGCTTGAAATCTGCCGTAAACACTACTTACAATCAGATAAGTAACTGGAAGGCATGCTTTTAAGACATGGTACATGACAAAGTGTCCAAAATAGAAACTTAGGGGCTGGGGAGATAGCTTCGTGGCACAAGTGCCTGCCTGGTAAGTGCAAGGTTGTGAGTTTGAACCCCGGTCCCACACACACAAAAAACAAAAAACAAAAAAACAAACTAAAACAAAACAGAAACAGATAGACCACTGTTTTACCTACTGAATCAATGCTCTATCATATTAGAGCTCCTTACTAACTTGGATTACGACCGTGACTACAAATAATGAAAACAGAAGTAGCTTAACACCGAGCACTTACAAAAGTAAAGAAAGTTCAGAGCCAGGGTTTCACCTAGGTTTGAAATTAAAAACCTGTGCTCTTAATAGTGCTGAAACTCTTTTCTGAATATAAATCCATGTTATGTTAGCTACCGACTCGACACTCTAGTGTGACCAAGGGCATTCAGCATCAGTGGTATTACACCCTGACAGTATCACAGGTCTAGAGGAGCAGATGTGGGACAACTCAATTTGCACTCAGAACATCTGGCTTTTTCTCACTGTGTCAGCTTTAGGGCTGCTCATATTGAACAAAAAAAGCCACTCAGTGATGCTGACAAAGTTGTTATTAGATGGCCTATTCTCTCTACACCTACTACATAAGCGGCAAACTTTACTTCTCGACTGCTACAGCTACGTGGCCTTGGGCAGCTATCTGGTTGGTGGCCTAGAACGAATGACTTTTTGTAATGGGAACTTTAATTTTGAGACTACTTAGCACAATCAGAAGAGCAACTAACATCTTTTACATAGACAAAAAGTAATTTTGAGATGGGAACAAGAAAAAGGTCCACTACCTAAATCCTGTATGATAATTATATAAAGTAGATGACAGAAGAAATGGTAAGATTAAAATATGATTTTCTTAAAAAAGAGTAGGCAACACATGGCCTCACCAGCTCTAATATTTGCTAAACTTATTGTTTGAATTTTAAAAGCTGATTCTGTTATCTAAAAATTAACACTAGTTTTTAGGGTAATATACTAATTATGTCATAGGGAAAGAAAGAATTCTTACCAATAACTTATCGAATAGTTTCCTTAAATTTGTTTCTAGCTTCTCCATGTCGCCACAAAATGAACTCATTTCTGCCAACAATTTTAATACCTACAACACACAAATGTTTTATTATTACTACCATTTCTTTAATAAGTGCTAAAATGAGAACTGTAGATAACTACTTCAGACTTCGCTTATTTTCTACTATATGCTATGGAAAAAGCCTTAGAGATGCAGTCCTACATTTTACACTAAAGGCAGCAAGGTCAGAGATGATAACTCTGTAAACACACAGCACATGAGCGAATGGCAGAGCAGACCTAAACCTCAGACCTCAAGATTCCAATAGAGTTAGAGAAATTAGGAAATCAAAACACATGGCACTTTCTGCTACAGGTTAATAATGACAGTACTAATTAAAATATAAAGATGATAAACGTGAACTAAATTAGTTTGTATTTATAAAGACTTGGAAAGCTTAATAGCAAAGAACTACTTACTGCCACTTAAAGGAGATTTCATTTGCTATTAAATCCAGTCTCTACAGTTATTATCTTACAATACTGGTAGCTGCCAATATTGAGATGCTTTACTCACTCCCATGCTGACAAGCTAACTCACTGCATGAAAACTCAGTGTTAGTGCATAGCAAGACTCTTTTCATCGCAGAGACCTGGGCAGGAGATGGCACCTGCACTTCCTCCACATTTCAACAATCATTAAGTATTTTTAGAACCGATCTCTGTACTACTTTCTGAGATACAGTGATGAGTGAAGTTAAACTTGAGAGAATTATTATAAACAAATGAAGTAAAACAGATGCTGTGGAAAAAAAGTAATTATAGTTGAGAACAATGAACTACATTTAGAGGTTCAGGAATTAAGGCTATTCCAGGTTAATTAGTTTGAATCTGGTTCTCTAAGTTAAGGGCAGAGATGCAAACCATCACGTATTAAACCCCTTATTTAAAAATGTTAAGGCTTCAAAGATTAAAACTAATGAAATTCGTAGCAGTGCTTGCCACACTTCAACTGAATCCGTGAATCACTTCCTCACAATCGGTCCTGCTCTACATCAGTGGCTCGCCATTCCCAGACATCTAAATTACCCCGAGAAGTCAAATCTCAGTCAGCGGCTTACATTTTTGTGAAGGGGGCTGGGGAGATAGCTCAGTAGAATAAGCACTTGCCTGGCAAGCACAAGGGCCTGAATTCTATCCCCAGTACCACAAAAAGAAAAAGAAAAAACATTTTTGTAAAGATACGTGCTTGTTTTTTTTCAGTGCTAAAAGCTGGGAATTTTTCTTACCTCCAATTGTATATCAAGACCCTCCACTGGGGTAGTCAATGTACCGAGGTTAGGGAGAACTTGCTCACAGAAATAAGTCACAAACCTTGTGGAATGGACATTTTTCTATAAAGAAAAAGTTGAATATTAAATTATTAAAAAGAAAATGCTGTCAATTATTTTTGCAGAATATCATTTAAAAGTTTTAACTAGGCATCCAGTAATACAACTACGAAGACAAACACATGCTCCAGGGTACTCCAGAAATAACCTCAACAGACAACGAATACCCTCTGGCAAAGTCACCCAGACCACTGGGACAGCTCCCTATCTCTAAATTCTTCTTTGATTTTTAAATTCAATGTAGGGGGCATTTTAGTGTTAGATTTTTCAGACTGCACATTAGTCAGAAAGGACAAAATCTTTAAACTACGTTTTCTGAACTAAGATATGCAAATCCCAGAAGATTTATAGCCAAGGAGAACCACAAAGCCAGAGGAGGAATGTAAACTTCTCTTCACTTTTAAGTCTGTAAGCAATTCTCTTTGAAGAAACTTCCTGCTCTGGCTTCCATAAAGAAAATATTCAGCCACTGCAGATAAGGAAACTTCTATGGACAGTTTTAAGGAGCACATTCAAGTGAAGGAGCACATTTAAGTGAACATCTGCACAAACACACATAGCAAATAGGAAATAAAAAGAAGAGATCAACATAAAGTGCTCACAGAGAAGAGAGGCACCGCCTGCCGAGTGCACTGGAGGAGCCTGTCCACACAGTCGGGGTCCGAAGGGTTGAAGGTCTGCTCCAGGTCGGCCTGCTCAGCAACCAGCTCTACCAGCTGCTGCCTCCCACTCACTGTCTGTAAGCTTTTTAGCCCAGACAAGATCTTCATGAACAGAACAAATTCTTCACCCGTCACATCTTCTAGGACCTAGAAACAGACAACTCAGAGTAACAGCAACTTTGTCCTGAAAAACCATACTGAAAGCTTAGCTAAGGTTAAGCAAATCAGCTTGATATGAATGCTTCTGAAATAGTGATGAAAGACAACTTCCAGTTTTAGAGTAAACCATATATTTCCCAAAGTGAAAGGTGACTTAGAAAATTTTACCTTCTGATACACACAACACAGACATAAGCATAATACACCTGTAACATTAAAGTTTCACATGAAATGATTAAGGAAAAATAATAAAAAGGCTCCTTATAGGGCTTGGGTGATTAAAATATGGCTGAGAAATCTATAGTACACTGTTAAGTTGCCTTCACTTAACCAGCTTCCTTCACAATAGCATGGTCACTGTATGTAAACTAGGCGTACCTGTGAGTCTTAGTTTATCTCTTCCCTTGTCAGTGGGTCTAAAACTTGTGCAGTGACCAAAGGAGCTTGCAGTTATGACACATTCCATCACAGTATTAGCTGGGGGCACAGGTAAAATACTCTGATATTCTCAGGAGAAATAGTCCTCCTCACTGAAGAAATACTATCAGTGAGTGAGTGGTATGGTAACATGGAAAATGCTAAATCTTCTTGAACATGTTTGAAGCAAACTATTCCAAAACTCTACTTTAAAGTAAGTAGACAGCCGGGCATGGTGGCACAACACCTGTAATCCCAGCACTTGGGAAGCTGAGGCAGGAGGATCAGTGCGAGTTCAAGACCAGCCTGGGCTACAAAAGTGAGCTCAAGGCCAGCCTGAAATGCACAGTGAGACTCTGTCTCAAAAAGACAAAAAAAAAAAAAAAAAAAAAAAAAAAAAAAAAAAAAAAAAAAAAAAAAAAAAAAAAAAAAAAAAAAAAAAAAAAAAAAAAAAAAAAAAAAAGAGTAGACATTAACTGTGACGCAGCTTCGTCTTAGCGTCGGTAACCATAATACAAGCAGACAAATATGCATGGGTCCACACTGTTGAAGAGCTAATCCAGTCTTAAAAAGTAGATGAAAAACAAATCTTTTCAATGCAGTAACTAATAATATATTTCATCCTTAAATGATCCAGAATACTACGAGAGATGAGTGGAGTTTGGAAAGGGGTAGGAATTAGGGAAAATTTCCTGAAGGAGGTGATTTATACAGAATCCTCTAGAATTTACATAACTTTCTGACGATGGCACCACGAAGGATTTAAATATGGTGACAGTACTTTAAAATAGTACACTGGCTCATCAGTATGGCAGGCCAAGTGCAAAATTCAGTGTAAGAGAAACCAGAAGGGCTGTGGTGGTTCTAATGGGATGTGTCATTTTATACACAAGCCACACACAGCACAGGTGAATACTGCCAATTTCAAAGACATTCTCTAGCTTCAGATCAGTCTACTAAATGATGACTGAAGCTTACCTTCTTGGATTCTGTTAGTATAAGTTCTTCTACTTCCTTCGTTAAGACTTCATCTGGTAAAGTCTTCAGTTTTGTAGAGAGGAATTTAATTGCACGTTCTCTAACAATATCCTCTCCTTGAAGTATCTGGCTAAACAAGCCGCCTAGCGTTCCTGTGAAACAAAAGAGCTGTCTGTAACAACAATTGTATAACATAAAAAAAGTTTGTAAACTTATCTCAGTTTGCATTTCTTTGAAAGCAAGTCAATAAATATCCTGAAAACCATCAACAGTGTCTAACGTGAGCTGAGATTTCTACAGCCTCAATGATACATGATCCTGTGCTGTTCCTGCATAGTCAGCTTAAGTGTAATTTTTACTTTCCAATTATTAACAATAAACCCAGGTCTTCTGGAAGAATTTCTTTGAAGGGGCAACAGGAGTTTTTCCAACAAATTTCTGAAGTTTGATTTTTTTTTTGTTCTTTAGTACAGGGTCTACAGGGTCTTACTATGTAGATCAGACTTGTAGTGATCCTATTTTAAGCCTCCCAAATACTGGGAATGCAGGCACACGACACCATGCCCAGTCTCAGCTGCAGTTTCAGTGTGTCCTGGGGGGGGAGTGGGGGGTAGCTGGCACTGCACAATGGGGAATCCAACCTGGTCCCTGTGTCTGCCTAAATAGGTGCTTTAGTCTGCTGAGATATCTGGCCTGCCCATTTGATCTGTTTTTGCAACTATTTTTAGTGCTTTTTTTTCCTGGTCAGTCGCAGTATCTTTTGAAAATCTTTTCTTCAGAAAACCTAGTTGCTATCAACAATATCTCTGGGTGAATCCCATAACTGACCCTTAACGAATAACACCAAGCTCCCTGAATTGTTAGACATCAAATATGATTAAGAACAAGACATGGCCTTACCTTTTGCATCCATCTTAAATATACTTAAGAGGGCATTGTTCACTAAGTTAAATTCTGCAGAGTCATCTGTGTAGAGAAACAGTAGCACAATAAATATAAAATTTGAACCACCATCTACTAAATTTTTTAACCTTAAGATTCAACATTTTTCACATTATAGGAAATTTATACCCAAGCAATTTTCTCAAGAATCAAAAATATACACCCATCTTCCTCATAAAAGAGAACTTGATATAGTATGCCTGAAAAACCTATAGTAAGATGGTACAATGATCAAACTATAGGAAATTGAAGAAAAGTTATGATGCATCAAAATTCTTGGGGGGAGGATCTAGTCATTATGTCTTAGAAACAGAAAGAAAACAATACTAACAGTTACACAGTCATAAGCCATTAAGCTCTGAATTAGTAAATGAAAACATTTAACCACCGATACTGTAGGCTCTTCAACACTCTTACCTGAAGCAAAAACAAAAACACAGAGAAACTCAAAACTAAAAACAGTCACTTTTACTCTAGAGAGAAGTTATGTTTACATAAGAAAGTAGTAATAAAATTCCTTACCTGTCTGCAAAAGTTGGGTTAGTATATCCGCCACTCGGGGAAGGTTTTCCCCAGTGGCAAACTGAGGCAGCTCTTTAATTGCTTGGCGTCGAATCTAAGCAAGATTGCAAACAAATAAACAACCAAATGCTATCATCATTAACACAAACTCAGCTATGTAAGAAAACTGAAATCACAGAGAAACCATAATTAGGAGCATGCAGAGGCATGATTCTTAGCAGTTTAAGAATAATGCACTCCCTTTCAGACAGTCTTTTTATACCGCACAGCCTGGCCATGAACTTCTGGGCTAAAGCAACTCTAATAGTTCAGCCTACTGAGGGCTGGGGACTACACACATGCTATAGTGCCTGGCTCGATACATCTCCAGTTTAACAGTCAAGCTTCACAGAAGAAGTCAAAACACAGCAAAAAACAATATTATATATTTCATTGGAGTAGACAGGCAAGATTATACTAATTTTTATATGTGACTACTGTGTTATTATGATTGGGCATATAATACAGTATTCCTGAAGAATGTTTTCTGTTACAACAGCATACTCAGGAATTGTTTTAGAATTTTTAACACTAATCTAGTATTTATGGCAATGCTTATTTCTAAATATTTCTCTTAATATATTAGGTTTTATATTTAAAACAAGATGCACAGAGATTATATTCACAAAATTCTGCTAGGAATATTAGTGATTTATGGATTTCATATGAGAAGCTCCAAGCAAATAGTTGGAGATTCTTAGAAACTTGTATCAGAATCTAGTAATACTAGTCCTTAAATAGTTTTTAAGGAGAAAAGATTTATCTTAGTGATCATATGTAATTATTACAGGGACAATTGCTTTTGTCATGTGAAACACGAGTGTTAAAACTACAGCAACAGTTTAATTTCATGTACAAGATCATTCATACTCTACCAAGCTGTGAGCCCCAACCCATTTCTAACAGTGGATAATGAGTACTCAAAGCATCTTGTGATTTTATACATTTTCCACAAATAAAGGTGGTGAAACTCCCCCAATGTAGGTCCAACCTAGGTATGGAGGAATGCCACACCAGAGAGGTATTTTACTGTGCAATCATTGCTACTTTGGCTGCACTATCCACAGAGCTGGTGAAGGCTTACTGAACAGCACTCATCATAAACTTACCGATACGTCTTCATCTTCACAGAGGTCTAACTGTGCATTGATAGCAGAATCTGCCAATTCAGGAAAATGCTTGAAAAACTTAGGAATAAACTGAGCTGCTAACCGCTTTTCCTTGGTGCCACCTTTCACCCCGTCCAGTATCACTTGATAGGCATCTTTGTGCTAGAAAAAGAGTAACGTGGAAAATTCAAGCTTGAAGAATGGAATGATACAGTGAAAGAAATCTGCTTTAAATTTTTATAGAGGCTAAGAAAGAAGATTAATTTTTGCAGTTTAACTGCTTAAGTGGGATGCTCGTCTGAACCACTTGCTTCTCCCCCACCTCATTTTTTTCCATGTGTTTGTGAAAAATGCAACATTTTCAACTGAGGAAGAGAGAAAGATGATCTGAATTTTAAGTAGAAAAAGCAAATAAATTAATACCAATATTTCCTTATTTTAGAGATCACTGTACAATGCTGAAAAATGCTAATAAAAACTGCAAAAAGTGGCCACAAATTTAGTTACGTTTACTTAGGTCATAAGTGTACCCTTTCAAATCAGCACCTTGAAGAAGGTATGAGGAATACATTTCTAAAATTAACCATTTCTGGAGAGGTTAGGAAGCAGACCTTAATTTTGCCCCTAGTATAGGATAGGGAAGCAGTATATTCTACACAGCCAGACTGGATTTGGATTAAGAGAGACTCTAACATTATAACAAACACATATATTTTAAATAAGTTTTCTTAAAATAAAACGGACAGCTTTAAGTGCTTTTTTCAGACACTCATAGTGGGAGATTCATCCCCTTTGCAACCCTTACACAACTCTCTCTCAACCAGTCTTTTATTGTTGGTGTGGGTGATTGAACTCCTGGGTTTTGCACTAAGGTAGATACCACTGCTTTTATTATTTTAAAACAATTTTTATTTTGAGTCAACATCTGGCTAAGCTGTCCAACCTGGGCCCAAACTTGCCCTTTCCCTGCTTCAGTCTCCCAGAGTGCTGGTATTGCAGATGTGTCCCACCATGCCCACCTTCCAGTCCCTTCATTCAATGGCACTGGTCAAGCTGGCAAGTAACAGTAACCAACACAGAACGAAACTATATATACACCTTTGTGTGGACCATATTAGTAAAATTTTTAATAAGCAAAAGTCCTTAAAGATTATAATCTTGACAACAAACATGCACACATCACACTGCACTCAGGAACGCTCTGAGTGTGTTAGACGCATGAGCTTTTTTTTATGACACTGAGAGGATAATGGCAAACCTCCAATGAGTAATGCAATTACCCATTTTATTATAATCGTTTTCAGTGAAAACACTAAGGTGAGTAAGATAAAGGAGAAACGTAGTTTTTGATATTCTAAACAGAAGACCAACTCTGAAATCAGAAATTTCTATGATTAATATTAGCTTCCTCATGAAATGTAGACACAACAGCAGTCTCCAGAAGTTATCAATTAGATGTGAATCATATGTTTCAGTGCGAAGGTTTAAAAACATTCCCTTACATTCCTATGGCTTGTCTCATGGCATCTAGAAAGACTTTATAAGTTGGTCTTAGCAATTATGATGTTGTTCACTTTTTAAAAGTGTAACAAATCTAATTTCCATAAACTTAAACCTTGAGGAAGCTGGACTTAAATAAAAAGGAACTATTAGCAATATTTTTTGAAAGTTTATGAGGAACTAAGTTATTCCTTTTCCATATGCCTCACAATAGCTAAGTGTTTTCCTTTTTTTTTGGTGGAGGTATAGTCTTATAGTAATACAGGTTGGTCTTAAACTGCTGTGGTCCTCCCAAGTGCTGGGATTATAAACATGTGCCACTATGCCTGATTTACACTTTTTATTTTTCTGATAAGGATATTAAGCCTCACAAAGTGAAATAATTTGTCCAAAGCCATGGAACAAGTAAAGCAGCACATCTGGGACCCAAATACAGTTCTACAGGGCTCGGAGGCCTAGATGAGTGGTGGAAACCTATGGTACGTGGGTGGCAGCTGGCTGTGGTCATCACTGGAAGCTCAAAAAGGTTCCCCATCATTGCTCTAGATCTCTGCCTAACACCGAGCTTCTTTAGTTGCAGTGCTTCAAATTCGTATTCTGAGAACTTATTTAACAAAACAGGGAAAAACTACCTTGTCAGATCTAGAACCATAAAGGTAAAATTTCAGTCCTGAGTATAGGCTCCTTGTAGATATCTAAAGTAAGCTATAAAGTCACATGCAAAGACTTTCGCAAAATTGATGTATTCCAACATATTCAAATTCAAAGTCAAGAGTTTCTATGAACAGTAGGAATCCATTTCAACAAATCATTTATTAACTATCACCAGCAGACTTTAGCCACTTACCCTTGATATAATGTAAAATACAATATTCTTTCCTGTCAGCTCTGAATGATCTGTCTTCTAACTGTATCACAGAGAAAAGGCCTTTTTTTCTTACAGAACCCCCCAAGCCCACCCCAGCACATTCTTTGTGGTTCTCAAGTAATAAAACAGAAATAATATTTTTAGTAATCACATGGCTTAATGACAGGATTAGTTTTATTTTTTATTTTTGAAAGAATAGGAAATCATAATGGAAAAAAAAAAAACAGCATTAAAAACAATACAAAATTTCAGGGCTGGCCCGATAGCTCAGTGGACTAAAGCACCTGTGTAGGCAGAGTGCAGCTGCTGGGGTTCAATCCCCATGTGCTGGCCCAGGACCCAAACCCAACCCCGACTCCCGACCCCGACCCCAACCCCTGGGACACCCTGAGACATGATTGAGACTAGGTGTGGAAGCGTGAGCCTATAATCTCAGTACTTGGGAGGCTGAAAACAGGAGGATCACTATGAGTCCAATCTATGTAGTGAGACCTGTACACCCTTATCTAATACATATAAAATTTTTTTTAAAAACCCCAACAATACAAAATTTGATTAAACAAAGTAATAGGAATTCTACAATGGTTGCTGCATTACATAATGTTATCTTCAAATTAGTTATTTAGGTTACCAGATACAAACATGCAAGATTCGTTGACAGGAAACAAAACAAAACAATTAAAAAAAAAAAAAAAAACAAAACAAGAAAAACAAACTTAAGCATTAATTGCTCCTCTCAAAAGACCAGCAGAGCTGGCCATGGTGGCGCACGCCTGTAATCCTGGCACTTGGGAGGCCGAGGCAGGAGGATCAGTGTGAGTTCGAGACCAGCCTGGGCTACAAAAGTGAGCTCAAGGCCAGCCTGAACAGCATAGTGAGACCTTGTCTCAAAAAGACAAAAAGATCAGCAGAAATGATAGGGAGGGCTGTTACCACAACTACATCTATCATTTCTCCCTCCAACATGGTTGTACCTTGGAGTAGACAATTTGTGATTTTGACAATAAGTAGCTGTAAATATTTTCAATATTGTATATTTTTGATATACAATATAAAACTAAGTATCTACATTTATAAAATTAAGAATTTTAGTATGCATATCATATCTAACTGAAAAAGCAGAACTGCAGAAAACTAAGCTATTTTAAGTAAAAAGTATACTGTGATCCATATTCATAAGCTATATACTACAGAAGAAATTTGTGAAAGTATAACACACAACTTGTTTGCCTAAATGTTCAGGGATGTGTCAGGCAAAGTTCTGCTGGGGTCCAGGATGAGCCTCTAGGAAATAAAAGCATTATTATAGAAAAGGACGCAACGTGAACAAATGTACTTCTAAAGTATGACATAAAACGAAAACTACCAAGTTAAGCAATATTACCACTTTGCCTACCTTGCACTTGGTATAAGAAATTAATATATCTACATATTTAAGGAATTACGAACTTGATCTGTGGTTTTACAGTAAACACAGATAAAGCTACTTAAAAAGTGTATTTTGTAGAACGAATCAGTAAAGCATCCACAGCATCCACTTTTTTACCGAGGCCACCGTATTCAGTGGGCAGGAGACTTACCAATTTCCTTAAACTTGGAAAGAATTTTGATATTTAATGTAAAATTAAAAATCTGCATTTCAAGACTAAGTAAATTTAGAACAAAATTTAAAGTAATGCATGTCATCCCGTCTCTACCTGACTGTGAACCTGGGGCAGAGGACAGAGATCTGAAGGCATGGCAGAGGCTGAGTGGGGAACACACACTAGCAAGAGCAAGATTTAATGCTTGGCCAAGAACTTAGCACCTGTGGCGTGTGCCTTAGAAAACACGCATTTCTCTACATCTGTGGAGTAGAAGCTGCCTTCTGTTCACTCTCCAGAGATTACCTTTGTATCTGTTCCTTCTTCATATGCACTTCAATCCTGAGAAAGGAATGTTTTCTATAGGGCAAGGCACAGTCAAAGGAGAGAGGCTAAATACATGAAGGAATGGATGGATGGATTTAACTCAACCTCCACTTCTATAATTTAATAAGGGAATAACAGAAGCCTGAGGTATTACTAATAAATACAAATATAGTGTCAAGGAGGTTCAAAAACAGATCTGATCTGGTTAAGGGAACTTAACTGATGACACCTTCAAGGTCTTGTCTTTCCTCAGATACTCTGACCACAGGACTCTAAAGGCATGTTAACAACAGATAGCTTTGCTGGACAGCAACCTGAGCAGCCAGCACAATCACCTCTCTGGCAAAGGTTGAAATTAACATAAAATTTAGAAGGCAAGTTCAAGACCAACAAACTTGAATACAGTCTTAGATGTGTTCAGATAGATACTTGCCAGAAAACTTAAATCTAGATTGGAAATCTCATAAACTGACTTAAAAATTAGGTTTTGCTGCTGGGCAAAGTGAACATGGTTAATCCCTGCACTCAAGAGGCTGAGGCAGGATCATCTGAGTCTGAGGCCTTCTTGGCTACATAGTGAGTTCAAGACCAGCCTGAACTACCTAGCAAAACCCTACTGCAAAAAACAAAGGACAACAATAAAAAACTAGGTTTTGCTATACCAAAAATGTAAACGTTTCCTTTTCTCTCTAAAAATGCTTAGTAAAGTCATTTCTGTTTAATTGGCCTTTTTTGCCTTTGATAGTTAAAATTACAAACAACATGGTAAAATTTACTATCTTCTTTTTCTTTGGTCTTTTTTTTTGAGACAGGTTTTGCTACACAGTTCAGGCTGGTCTTGAACTCAACTTGTAGCCCAGGCTGGCCTGGAACTCAAAGCAATCCTCCTAGCTCAGCCTCCTAAATACTGGGATTACAGGCATGTGCCGCTATGCCCAGTCTAAAATCACTATCATTTTGGCAAGCATTTTAAGTATTTTCTCTAAAAGGGAAGAAATACCTATCACACAGAATGTGGAATTAGTAAACATTATAGTTTGTCTACTTTCAACTCTGGGCTGGAGCAAATCACAGCAATTCATTATGCAGAGATCTGTCTCAAACAGTTGCTCTAGAGCTGTCATCTCAAGATTTTGGAGTACTCTCCATTTCTGATTTGGAATGCTCAACTGGCAGAAGCTATGCAAATATCCTAAAACGCGAAACACTTGTGGTCTCAGGTATTTCACATCCCCGCTAGTCAACCTGTAGCACACATTACAGTATGACTTCTGCTCGCGTCAATACTCCCTAAATAGGCAGCTGTTAATTCGACTCTAGCAAAAATGAGGGTGAGGAACATGACAGCACTAGGTACACCGTTTCACTTTTCTTTAAAGATTTCTGATATATTTCTTTAGAGAAAGCACCATTTACACCTAGCTTGGAATCACTGATCCAGTTTCTACTTCATCTCTTCTTGATGATGTATGTGTAGCCAACTCAAATTTAGGAAAAGAGATTCGTTTTTATCTTCCCCAACTCACCAAAGACAAATTACAGGGTGACTAAAGATGCCTCCACTAATAATTCTAGGAACAAATGATTCAAACTGACATTAGTTTTCCTCAATCCGTCCTAACGGACAATTTCTCTTTTACAAGTGACCTCACACATATACACACATCTACAACAGTGTGTCAGCAACGTACACATTTCTGAATGACAGTACTGAAATTCCCCACTGAAAGGGAAATAAGTAGGGAAGGAAAGTAATCCAATTGATGAATATCGTACGGTCACAATCCTACAGTAAGCTGTAAGGCCCTAGTCAAAAAAAAAAAAAAAAAAAAAAAAAATCCTCAAAACAACAGCCCTCCCAGCTCCAGAAGGTACACCGCCCCCCCCAAAAAGAGAGTATTGTTTTGTTTTCCAGGGTCTGCTTTTTAACTCTATGGACCATGTCAGTAGAAACCGCAAAAAGGTTTTAAGCCCTCAAAAGATCCAGGACAAACTGTCTCGCTCTTTTTGAGAAAGGGTCTCACTCACTATGCAGTTCAGGCTGGCCTCGAACTCACAACAATCCTCCTGTCCCAACCTCCGGAGTGCTGGGATTACCGAAGTGCTTCCGATGAACTCCGGGAGCGCTGGTTTCTTTTCCCTAAGGAACAAACTCACCCAGCCCCTTTTCAACTCACGTCGACGTACTGGTCTCCGAAAATTCACGCAAAGAATCACAGCGTAGCGTGCGTGGACCATGGAGCGATGCTGAGCGTGCGGACACAGGGCACACAGCACAGATATCCCTACGCCCCTTCGTCCCGCTTTTCTTATTTATTTGCTGAACATCACTCTTTCTCACCAAAAGCATCTACCGAACCCTGGCATCTTTCCATCTGTCCTCCGGGACTGACCGCACGGCCGGCGCGCGAACAAACCAGGAAGAAACCCTGAGAGGCTCAGGCTGGTCGCCCCCGAACGCTCGCCTCCGGTCTTCCCCATGCCTGCGTCCCCTGCACACTCTTCCTACACCAGTCGTAAACTTTTGCCTCTAAACATGTATTCTTTGACCTCTTGAAAACTTTCAGTTTCGTCTTTGGAGGATTCGGCTCCATTGAAAAAGCGGGAAAACGCCCCAAACGAAACATTCAGAGCGAAGAGAAGGAACGGACGCCCGGAAGGGCCGGGTCAGGCCGGGCCCCGCCGACAGGCTGCGAGGGAGCGGGCGTCTGGGACGCGGGGAGCGCGCTCTCCCGGGGGCGCCCGGCGTCCACACCCGCTCCGAGGCGCGTCCGCCCCTAGGGACGCCGGGGCCAGCTGCGGCCCGGAGCGGGGAGACGCAGCACCCACCCCGCCCGAGCCGCCCCGGGCGGGAGAGCGGGCGGGCAGCGCTTGGGAGGCCGCGCACGGGGCGCGGGCGCTGCAGGCCGCTCGGGACTCACCTGGCTCACTTGCTCCGTGGCGTCGGCGAGGATGCCGTAGTTGCGATAGAGCTCCTCCACCGTCGGCATGGTGAGCGACAAGCCCCGAGCCTGCGCCTGCTGTCCAAGCCGCCGCCGTCGCCGGCGCCCCAGCCGCCTCGGAACTTCTCCAAGCCCAAGACCCGCACTATTACGTCTCTAGGTGCCGCCAGTACTGCGGCCAGTCACCGCGCACCGCGAGGCTCCGCCCCCAACGTTACGTACGGACGCACGCGTCGGGAGCGGCCTCGACGGCAAGCCGACGTGCCTCCCTTGTTTTTTGTCGCCCTCTAATGTTCGGAGGTGCAAACAGCAGCGAACACAGATGACGCGCTGCTTTTTTTTTTTTTTTAACATGCTATTTTTATTTATTTAAAAGAAAAATGAACAATAAAGACAAGGGTATACAATTTCAAAACGCGATAGTAGGAGAGTAGCAATGGTACATGGCATATAGTTATCTTCAAAGTGGTTGCTCATATTATAATATATAGGCATAAAAAGCTGATAAAAATATAGGAAAAAACCTTTCTTTTTGATCAATTGATAGTTATTAGTGGTATAACTAGCTTAACTCTCTCTCTCTCTCTCTCTCTCTATATATATATATATTTTTTCCTTTTTCCTTTTTTACTTTTCTCCCAGTTTCTCTTTCCTTTTGAGCCGTTTCTTCTCATTTCACTATATCTATTGTGCATTTTGAGCCTTTTTTACTGTTTCAGCTTCTTACACTAGGGACATAATGCGATGTTTACACATGAGAGACTGATTTGTTTCACTTAACGCCCTGATTTTGAAAGGGTAGCTAGGAATTCTTGGTGGGACTTGGGGATAAAAAATTAAAAATCATTGCTTTTCCACCCTTAAAATATTTTACATTCACCAGAAAAATGATCTGATAAAGAAAGTCTCAGTTACTCTTCTCTCGTTGTTGGGACAAATACCCAACACTCAACAGGAAGGAAGGAAGGGGTTATGTGGCTCGCAGTTCCTGGGGGTTTTAGTCCATACACGGCTGGCTCCAGTCACAGCGGCACATGGCAAAGAGCAACCTTTCATGGCAGGGGCAAAGAGCAGAGAGAGAGAGAGAGAGAGAGAGAGAGAGAGAGAGAGAGAGAGAGAGCGCGCGCGCACAAGTCTATCTCCCTTATGTTACATTCAGGCTATTCACCCCCGGTTGAACATAGCACTGGGTGTAGCACCTAGCCTTGAATTATGAATTAATCATAAACTCTAGAACTGGGTCTCAATGACATGAGACTTTGTGGGGACAAACACACACAAATCATAACAGAAAGAAATAGAACAAGAGGTTAGAAGCGTGACATGTATGAGACTCCACAAGCTGTCTACTTTTTTCATGTATGTATTTCATACAGGGTCTCATACGCAGCTCGGACTCGTAGTGCTCCTCCTGTTTTCAGCCTCCCCAGCGCTGAGATTACAGGCCAGCGCCACCATGCCCAGACTCGCCCAGGGGGTTGGCCAGCATGGCATGCGAGACTAGGCATCGAACCTTGGTTCCTGTGCGTGCCAAAGCAGGCGCTTAGTCCGCTATCTCCCCGGCTCTTCTGTCTACTTCTGATTCAAGGAATTTAACATAAATGTGTGGCAATGGGATCACTGATTAGCAAAAAGCATTCAAAGCCTTGGTGTCACCAAGCAATGCAAATCTGGAGTCAAATTTAGCCTGCTGGGTCTGGGGAGATAGCGCAGCGGCATAAGTGCCCTCTTGGCAAGTTCAAGGTTCCAGGTTTGATCCCTGGTATAAAAAAAAAAGTTTATTTATTTTTGCTTGCCACTAGTGTAAAGAATTGGGGCCACAGAATGCCGTCTGATATTTGTGACACTGATAAATAAATGGAACCACATAAGCTTACAAATAAGAGGTTCTAAGATGCAGAATGAAAAAGAAGAAGTTGCAGGCCATTATAAGAACATTTATGTAAAAGTGAAACATACAAAACAAATTTTGTAGGAGTGTGCAAGCATATTATAATTGGATTTTCAAGATTCAAATGCCAGACTGTAATGCATGGCAACTTTTGAAGCCCAACAAACATGCAAAATGTACACAGGCTGTGATTATGAAACAAATTCTCTGGCTCTTGTGCTTCTCAGATTAAGGATATTAAGCAGCACTAGACCACAGAATAGGTGGAATTGGTAGGGAGATCTTATTTATTTGTTTATTTTAACAGAGATACTGTGATTGCGAATCTACTGGGGCAATTGCCATCTCCTCTGCCAAGCCTGAGGCCATTCTGAAGAGCCTGACACCTGGTTCCTGTAGTTGAGAGACACAAGGGTGTGGAGCCTGATGCATGCCTGACAAGCCACAGTTGCCTGTGACACAGAGTGCAGGTGGCCCTGTGAGGTTTGCCTCTCTTCCCAAGTTTTGCCAGAGTGAGGAAGTTTGGAATGCTTCCCTCGTAGCAGAGCTGGAGCCCGTGAGAGAAACTGTGGGTACAGTTTGAGCCCTGCTGGGGAGACTTCTGCCTGAAAATGAGAAAGCCTGCTTGTACAGCACCAGCGTAGGGATGGACACAGCTCATTAGCATTCTGCCATATTTTGGATCTGGATGGTCCTCTAAAGAGCTGTGGGACTCGTCCCCAGGGAGATATCTTGGGAGGTGGTAGAGTCCTTGTAAGGTCAGGCCTTGTGGGAGGAATTTAGGTCTTTGGGGACCAAGCCCTTAATGGGAATGGCATTCCAGCTCCTTCCTCTCTCTCCGTTGCTTCCTGGTCATGAGATGATCATGCACTCCTGCCACGATGTGCCGCCTTACCTCAGGGCCAAAGCAATGGCGCCAACAGGCTGAAACTGCTAAGACTGAGCTGAGACAAACCTGTTTTCCACATCAGTTGATCATCTGAGATATTTGTTATGTTAATGGAAAGTTGGCCAATGTAGCTTTTGTTGGGGAGGGTTCAGAGCTGGGCATGACCTCTGAAGGCCTCTCAGGGTAGCACACATAGCAGATCTTCTTTCTTGCTTTCTTTCTTTTCTTTTCTTTTTTTTCTTTTTCGGAACTGGAGATTGAACTCAGGCCCTTATGCTTGCCAGGCAAGTGCTTATTCTACTGAGCTATGTCCCCAGCCTGATCTTGTTTCTACCTGACCAGCAAATAGCCGCAGCGTGGCACAGTTCCAGAATTTTCCTTGTTCTCCTTTCCCCGCCCTTCTCACAGTGCCTTCTCAAAGCGTATGGCCTGCCGGGTTCAGAGCCTGCTGACCACCTTGAATGAAGAAAGCCAAGATGGAAAACAGGCTTCTTCCTGACAAGACAAGATCTGACTGCAAATCAAGATTGGGTTCCCCAGTTAGGATAGGAGTTTACTCTCTGAAGCAGAAAAGTCACGAGTCTGCTAGTATTTCCCGGTAGGGACAAATGAGACGAGTTTATCTGCCATGGTGTGAATATCTGTGTCCTTTCAAAATTTGTGTGTTTCAACCTCACCCTCGAGGACATACTTCTGAGAGGTACCAGGGAGGTAGTGAGGTCAGGAGCATCTGCACTCATGACTGGAATTAGTTCTCTCAGAGAAGAGACTTGAGGAGCATGTTTGGAACATGCTCATAAACATCACCATTTGTGAAAGATGAGCCTTTACCAGACATCAGGGCCTTTGTGCTTTGCCACTGGACCTCCTTACTTCCAGAACAGTAAACCATATGATTCTGTTGTTTATAATTTTTGTTGCTGCCAGGTGTGGTGGTACATACCTATAATCCCAGCACTCGGGAGGCTGAGGCAGGACGATCACCACGAGTTCAAGGCCAGCCTGAGCTACACAGTGAGACCCTGTCTCAAAAAACAAAACAACAAAGTTCTGTTATTTAGCAATTCTGTGGCTCATGTGTAGCCTGAGTGGACTAAGGCATCACTTGAATACATTTTAAAAAGATGTAGACGATAGCAATCAGACTGCACTGTGGTCACATCCCTCAGGTCAGGCACTCTATGTAGGGATGCAGGTGCACACAGAAGCTGAGAAAGGGATGTGGGGCAAGAAATGAAGTTTGCTTTGCCCGGAGGAACTTTGTGTCAGCTTAATTTTCTTTTGGTAGTACTGGAGATTGAACCTAGAGAGCACTGAGGCATGTCTCCAACCCTCAAAATCTAAAAAAATATTTTGAGACAGGGTCTCCATAAGTTTCTCAGGCTGGTCTCAAATTCATGAGTACAGGGGTGTGTCACCACAGCACGTGGCTTAAAGTTGTTTTTTTTAAAATGGATTTAGTGCAGGGTCTACAAGGTCTCACTATGTAAATGGGATCCATAGTGATTCCCCTGGTTGTAGCCTCCCAAGAGTGGGATTACAGGTGTGTGCCACCATGCCCAGCCTCAATCAGTGGCTTAGCATGCCCCAGGGGCAAGACTGGCACAGCTCACCAGGGATGTCCTGCCTAAGCAGGCACTTTAGGAGTGGCTTAAAGTTTTTATCCATTATAATGAGAGTGCATTGATGTGTGATATTTCATGAATATATGATTTCATAAATTCATTTCTGTAATGAATTTTAGAAAAGAATCAAGAGTTTATTTTAAAATCCATACAAGTTTCTTCTAACTTCTTCCTTGGCTAATTTGCCAGGCGCTTTCATTCAGCTCTCTTTCTTCTCTTCCTGGTACCACCTGCTAAATGAGCCACAAGATTAGCTGACTTCCATCTTTTGTTCTATCAGTCTTGAAGAATACTTCAAATTATTTTATATTTTTCTCTATTTCCACCTGGTCACCTAAGCTAAATAGCCTAGGGTTTATCCTAGTGATGAAAATGATGGCATCAACAATGATGTTGATGGCAGAGTTCTAAGCACTGTATGTAAATTATCTTATGAGCTCGGAAATAGTGTGGTCACTTCTACTTGACAAATGGACAATCTAAAATGTGAATTACTGTGTGTAGTGTCTGTCTTAGTTACTCTTCTCTTGTTAGCTGGGACAAATACTCGACACCCAAAATGAAGGAAGGAAAGGTTTATTTGGCTCACAGTTACTGGAGGTTTCAGTCCATATTCGGCGGGCTCCAAGGCTGAGTGGCACATGGCAGGGAGCAGCAGTTCATGGCAGTAGAACAGCAACAAAATGGTGACAGAGGCAACTGACCGACCAGGGCAGCAGAGAGCAATAGCATGAGTCTGTCTCTCTGTCTCTCTTTATATTACATTCAGGGTCTCTGCCTTAGGATATCTGCCCTAGACCACACCCATAATTTCATCTGTACTAAAACACATAATCCCAGTGGATCATGAGTCAAGTCTCAAACTCTAGAAGTCCCCACCCTATGATTGCATGAGGCTTTGGGGGAACAAGTAGATATAAACCATAACAGTGTCCTTTAGCTAAACTGGGGCTGGGTCCAGGCAAGTGAATTCCAATGCAAAAACCTATTACTCAGAGAGTGTATTGCCTCTCAGTCAGACCTTTGTGTACCACACCGCTACAGTCGACCAGTAAAAAGCCCTAATTCAACACCTGAAGTTGATCATGCATTTGTTTCTTTCTTTCTTGCCTTCTGCCTTGTATTAGGCCGAAACATGCTGGGTCTCAGAAATGGCTAGTCCTCCTGTGGAAGTTTCTTGTCTTTAGTCTCAGCCAGTTCTACCTTTTTTTCACATATATTTTTCTTAGTGCATCCTGCTGAGTGCATGCAGATTAATCAATTTCATTTTACATAGTGTACATTTACATAGTGTACATTTGCACATTATTTACCCTTGCTGGGATAAAATACCGGATGCTTATAGGGTAAAGGAGAAAAGATTGATTTTGAGCTCACGGTTTGCAGAGTTTGCAGGGTTTCTAGAGGCATAGTAGCTAGGCAGCGGGCTTTCACACAGGACAGCACAACAGAGGGCACAGCAGAGGAGCGAAAGCTCCTAACGAGGCAGGCAGGAAGCAGCTAGCCTTCCTCCTTCTTTCCCTTCTTATTCCCTCCAGCTTACAAGCCTATTGGCTGGCACCACCTACAGCCAGGGTGGGTCTTTCCTCTTTAGTAAATCTAAGTCAACACCTAGAAATATACTAAACCAGTCATTGTTTTGTGCTCATAATTCATTATCACACTCAGCTTCTCCCTATTGCCTCACCTCTGAGCACATGAGGCTGTGGGTGGACATCTAGATATAAACTGTAGTGATGCCCAAAACATGCTTTGATCATTTTCACCTCTACCCCATTATCTGTTTTTCCTGCCCTTTCCCAAGTTTGACATATTTTGGGGGATTGAAACGTATATTATACATATATTTCTTTTTTTTCTTTTTGAGACAGGGTCTCACTATGCAGTTCAGGCTGGTCTTGAGCTCACTTTTGTAGCCCAGGCTGGTCTCGAACTCACATCAATCCTCCTGCCTCAGCCTCCCAAGTACTGGGATTACAGGCCTTTGCCACCACACCCGGTTAAAATCCTTTATTTATTTATTATTTATTTATTTGTTACAGAGTCTTGTTATACAGCTCAGACTCGTAGTGATCCTCCTGTCTCAGCCCTGGTATTACAGGTGTGTGCCACCACCCCTGATTTCAGGCTGGCACAGCACTCGGTACCAGGGATCGAACCCAGGTCCTTGTGCTTGCCAGTCAGGTGCTTACACCACTGAGCTATCTCTCCAGCCCTAATATATTTTGATCATATACATCCCCATAGTATCCTCCCTTATGGGCCCCTATTTCTTCCCTTTCTTCCTTTCTCTACTTCTCGTAAAGTATCTTTTCATTGTTTTAAAGTTATTATCTTTAGTCAAACAAGTTACTGTAAGGGTCTAATATACTCAAAATATTGTACATGCAAATACTATAAAATTTTTTCTTAATTTAAATTTCTCTTCATGCCTCCCTTGCCCAGAGGTAGCTATGGTCACTAGTACGGTTTATATTCTTACAGACTTTCGCATGCAAACATAGTTCTGAAACGTATGCACAGCACATTGTACATCTTGTTTGCATTTTGCTTTTATCACTTAATAATGCATGTTTAGATCTTTCAGTGACAATAGCATCTTAATTGATGTACTTTATCCACTTCCTTCATGTCATGGTTTGTGTCTGGATGTCCCCCCAAAGCCTCAGGCAGTCATGAGAACCTCTAGAATTTGTGATTGATTCCTGACCTAATGCTAGGGTTTTGGGCCTGAGTGCTCCACCCATCCTAGAGAGAGTAGCTTATGTACAATATAAGGGACAGAAAGAGGCTTGTTGTCACTCGCCCTCCTCCCTTTATGCTCTTGTTGCTTTTCCTGTTTTCCACTGCCTTGAGCTGTTGCCCCTCACCAGGCTGTCCTGACTTGGAGCCAGCTGAATAGGGACTGAATCCTCCACAAACTATGAGATGAACCCTTTGTTCCTTAACTTTTGGTGTTGAGTATTTTGCCTCAGCAATGAGAGCAAAGTAACCAAGAAAGAATTTGGTTATGAGAATTGAGGTCATTGCTAGCACTGTACCTGATCATGGGTTTCCAGAGCCTTTGGGAATAGTTTATGGAAAGAGTTTGGAAAGGGTCAGAGATGTTGTCTGAAAGAGTAGGGCTGGAATGCCTTTGGCTGTTCTGTATGGGAGATTTTGGTCAGAGTTCAGAAGACCAGAATGCTGATAGAAATCCTGCTAATAAAGACCAGGTGGTTCAGGTGGTTTCTGCTGAGAAGAAGGACTGATTGATCCCTGGACTTTAGATTATGCACATTATATCCTGGAAGAAAGTTAGTCTGCATTTTTGTTGTGTCCAGAGACATTGCCAGAGACTGAGACTAAAGGTGGCAGACTAATTAATCTGGCAAAAGAAATTTCAAGACAGTGTAATGTTGAAGTGGTGACATGGCTATTCTTGGGGGCTTTTGTCTGATTTGTGTTGAAAATCAAGAGCAAGGAGCCCAGCAGAATGATTTAAAACTTAAAATGAGTTTGGGCAGAAAACAAGCTCTAGTAAAGCTATGGACTGCAAAGACAGAGTAGAGGAGTTGTTAGCAGTAGGAGTTTTCTGCTTTGTTTCTACTTTCATGATTTTGTTTCTGGGAAAATCATTCTCCTACTCTCTTTATCTCATCGTTTTAAAAATTAAATTTAATTTTATTATTGACTTTCTCTTTCCCCACCTACCTAAGTATCCAGTGGCTTTTGCCCATTAGTAACATTTTGAGTTTTATGACTATCTTTATATTGATTTATTCTGTAATTTTGAAATTTATTTCTCTGTTACATATATGTTTAAAAGCTTAAGCAATCATACTTCCCCCCACCATTACCCTACATGCTTTGTATTTTAGATCAATCTTTAGCTTACATTCCGAGCGCTTTTGTTTTAATCTAGTTTCTGTCTACTGAGTAGGCTTTTTTAATTCTAGCAGAAGAAAGACCGTGACTATAGGAAAAAGAACAAAGCAAAACAAAATCAGAAAGATTTCCAACTTGAGGTCTAACTGGGTCTTAACTGAACTAATGATGATAATAACAAATACCCACTAGGTGTCTTTTGTGTGGTTAATAACACGTAGGTTACAGTAACAGCTAAGTCTTCTAAATTTAGCTATTATTAACTCTGCTGCCAGCCTCTCTCCTCCACATTTTATATGTTTTGATTCATGATAACTTTTACGTAAAGTTTTATTCACATTTTGTAGGTAGAAAAATGAAGCCACAGCAAGTATAAGCATCTGTCCGTGCTCATGTAGCTGGTTAACAGAACTTCTGGGGTTCACGTCCAGGCACTCATCTCTGCTCCTCTGGCTACAGCACCAAACTGCCTCTTGGCTACTGCATTTACGTTTGTTAAGCCAGGTCTTAGAGTCTTATAGTTCTTATAAAAACACTTCTAATCTAATTTGAGATTCGGCAGGTTGTGTCAGCATTTATATTTATTTAGTATCTGTGATAAACATACCTGAGAACATAATATCAATGGAGGAAATGTTCACTTTGCAAAGCTTATGGTTCTGGAGGTTCCAGTCCATGGAGACTTGGCTCCATTCTGGGCCTTCAGTGAGGCAGAAACACCATGGTAGGAGCTTGTTGTGGCACAGAGAGGCTTATCTCATGGCACATGGGAGGCAGAGAGAACGAAGAAGTGGAGGATGAGGGACACCTCTACGGCCTACTTTCTCTGGCTAGAACCCATCTTCTAAAATTTTCACAACCTCTCGACAATGCCATAAGCTATGAACTCATCTAGAGATTAATACACTGATGATGCCAGAGCCTCATGATATAATCAGCCTCCAAAAGTTGCATCTCTGAATGGGATGTTAGGGGCCAAGCCCTCAACATGCAGCTTTGGGGTCCACTTCAGTTCACAGAGCCAGGGGAACATCATGTTAGTGATGCCTACCTTCAATGAATCCTCTATGGTGGATTAAATGAAATTATAAAGGCAGTGCCTAGAACAGTGCATGGCTATATCAAATTCTTGCTCAATACTCTTCTCTTTTTCCATTTTAAGATTAATTTATCTTTCAACAATGAACCTTGGTCACTACAAGTTGCTCTCTGAACATCAGTTCTCTGAGCATGCATCATAAAACTTGAACACAAGACTTTGTTTGTAATGATTGCCATAACGTTAGAGCCATTCTATGTTCTCACAATTCCAGGGGGAAATTTCTGCTCTTGCGGTGCTGGAGGTTGGAAGCCTGAAGTCAGGCATTGTTGGTAGGACCCCAGTCCTTCTAGGGGCAATTGTGTTTCTCGCTGTGTCTCAGTTACTCTCTTGTTGCTGGTACAAGTACCCAACACCCCAATGAAGGAAGGAAAGGTTTCTTTAGCTCACAGTCACTGGAGGTTTCAGTCCATACGCAGCTGGCTCCAAGGCAGAGAGGCACAAGGCAGAGCGCAACCTTTCATGGTGGCATCAAAGAGCAGAGAGCAAACTGGAGGAGTAGCAGGAACAATGCCTGTAAGGGCAAGTCTGTCTCTAACTCTCTCATATTACACTGAAGCTGTCTGCCCCAGGCTGGGAGTAGCACTCACACCCATAATTCCATTGGATCATGAATTAGTCATAAACTCTAGAAGTCTATCCCATGACAGCATGAGGCTTTGGTGGGACAACTAGACATAAACCATAACATGCCATTTCCAGATTTGGGCGTCTGTTCCTGGGTTTGTAGAAGCATAACTGTGATTTCTGTTTGTCTTTACACGGCTTTCTCTCCTGCCCATCAAATCCCTCTTATGTATCTCTGACACTTGCCATGGAGTATAGGCCCCATCCTGATAGTTCAGGGTGAGCTCATCTTGAGATCCTTAGTTATATCTACCAAGACTTTTGTTTTTTCAAATAAATTCATGCTGATGTGTTCTAGGTATTAGGGCATAGATTTATGGATTTGGGGACCACCATTCAATACACTGTCAGGGATTAATAATGGTACTTGGGGGTGAAAAAAAAATCCTTCGTCTGGTTGTGCTGCTTATTTGATGGATAAGACCTTGTCAAAGTGGTTTATAGAATTTTTTTTTCTTTCTAAAAATGAAAGGACAAGCTGGGTATGGTGATACACATCTATAATCTCAGCACTTGGGAGGCCAAGGCAGGAAGATAGTTGCAAGTTGGGAACCAGCCTGGGTCACAAGTGAGTTCAAGGCCAACCTGAACAACATAGTGAGACCCTCCCTGAAAAAGACAAAGACAAACAAACAACCCCTCCCTGCAAAAAAAATCCTCAAACAAATAAAAATGAAAGGACAGAAGTTCCTTGTGATTTTGCCTAACTGCTGGAAGATGACAACCATAGCCTCTTGTTGCCTTTCCCTAATGTTTCCATGGGCTTGCATTAGCTGTATTGCTTAATGATGGGGTGAATGCTAATCAATGTGTATTTGGGTGAGTTTGTAACTGTGAAAGCGTCGTGCACTCACACACATCGGGGTGGTATGGAGGAGTCACTTGCCATGACCTTTTGATGCAATCAATAAAGACGATAAACATGAGATGCATGGGACTGTGGCTGCCATCGCGTGGAATAATGACAATATTTTATTGTTGAATCAAACTCTCTTCAGAGTAGGCTAGTTATTACACAATTTAAAAGCATTAGCCCCACCCCCCCTTCAAAATGAATCACTGTAGATTTAGCAAGTTTTACTTTTGTAAGCAAATGTCATGTTTAGATGCAGTTTATATCCACTTTCATGCCTTTTTATTCTTCCCTACTAACGTGACAGTGATTCAATCACAGTTTCCATATGGTAGATATTTTTACGGTATAAAGAAACTGATAAAACTGCAAATAAGAGTTACAGTTTATTTTTATTATGGCTGGCTCAGCCTGCCCTGGGGGTGGGGCTGGTGCAGCATGTGGTGCCAGGGGTTGAACTGCGGTCCTTATAGCTGCCTATGCTTGTGTAAGCAGGCTGTTTAGACCGCTAAGCCATCTCGCCGGCCTGAGTTACAATCTGAGCTCACAGAAAATATTTTAAATGGCCAGGTCTGAAGAGGAGACCAGGATGTGTTCTGGACACGCGTTATTGTATTACTGTCACATTTTCACATATTTCTATAGTCATATTTTCTTAGATATTAAGTGCAATAGATGGGTAAAAGTCAAGAATAGAAAAATGGAGATTTTTTTTTCTTGAAAGATTGCATCTTAGTGATAAAGAAACATATCTTCCATAGTGCCTCTTTGGTCACCAAAAAATAGGAAGGATAACAATTTCTCAGTACAGTTACCAACCTCACCTGGTGCTAGTAACATCAAATGAATTTAATTGAAGAGTTTAAAATGAAAAGAAAAAAAGGCATCTAGCACTCTATTTACCTATGATTTTTTAAAAAAATGAAGTATAAAAAATTCAGTGGAACACTGACAAGTGACATTGAATAAA
>PVKN010004187.1:0-34338 GCA_004027915.1 Capromys pilorides
ACTGATTCTTTCCTCAACGATGGGAAGTTTATAAATGAACCCTCTGGAAGTATTCTTCACTTCTGCTACCATGTTTCTGATTAATAATAGGCTTTCCTTTTGAGTCTTGTAATTTTCATCTCTCTGCTTATATTACCTCCCTGTTCCACATGTTATCTATTTTTTTTATTTATTAGAGCTCATAACATCCGAAATCTTAAATTTCTTATTCAACAAATTCATGGTCTATGTCCCATTGGAATTTGGTTCTGATGAACATATTGTTTCTTCAGGCTGTGTTGTCTCTTTTTTGGTTTGTTTTGTACATGTGTATTTTTACTGTTCTTATTGAAATCTAGATATGTTACATCAGGTAATAAGAAGAGAGATATAATGAGAGCTTTAGGGTGATAAATCATGTTAATCTGACAAGGATTTGAGCTCCGTTTGATGCCTGCTATGAGGGCCAGAGGCTTGAGCTTCCTCCAGTTTCTCAGATTTTGTGTCTTCTATTGACTTTGCCTTCCCTAAGCACTCTTCTGCGTAGCTGTGTCTTGCTGATCTTTTGGCTATAATCCATTGTTACTATTTTGGAGTTTGACATGGTGGTAAGGGATGAGGAGAGTGTAGCAGTCTACAATCTTCCAATAAATATCTAACCTGTAGGGGTCCTATGCGTTTCTATCGCTTTCTCCAGAGTTTCTCCAGGTGCACAGATTTCTTGCTCCTTCCCTGTCTGTGTCTGCCAGGTTGCAAAGTGTCCTTCTCTTTAGGGCCCTGAGCACCAGTGACTAGGTCTTGCACATCTCCAGGCTCACAGGTGAAACAGGGATGCTACAAGGCTTGAAATTAGAGAAATGCTTTTTCCATCTTTGGGCTAAAGGCCTGCAGACAAGGACTTGTTCGTGAAGAAGGCTCTGGCTTATTTCATAGTTGCTCTTTCCTATCTCCTACTATGGCTGTGAAAGATCTTTCTGAAATATTTACTGCAAGAATCTGCTAGAGCTTCTTGGTTTCATGAAAGTATGCCCATTTCCCCAGCATCACAACCTCCAGCGGAGTTTTACTGTCCACACAGCCTGCAGCAGCTCAACAGAAATGCCCCGGGTGTCCCTGCAGTATATCCTAGACGTGCAGTCTGCACCAGGGAACAGATTTGGCTGTGACTCTCTGTCCCTGCTCTTGGTGTTTCGTGTTCCCAAGAGTCCAAGAAAAGTTGCTGATTGCCACTCTGCTCATTTCTTTTTACTGTGAGACTGGGAGTGACAGCTTTCAAGCTCTTTCTGTGTCAGGCAAGAAGGCCCGCTGTATGTGTTTTACATAATTCTCTGTCCTCACTCAGTAGGCTCAGTTTAGCCAGGCTGTTCTGTCAATGGCCCTTCCTTTCTTGACTTTCTCTGGGTTAGATTCCTGTTGATGCCAGTACCCACCCCCCCCCAACGTCAGCTCCAAGTGCTGTGTATCCCAGGGGACCTTGGCTCAAAGTGAGCAGAGCCAGCACTCTCGAGGACTGTGCAAGGAGGAACTGGCATGCGGATCACACAGCGAACCCCGCGGGTGTAGAAGGAGGTCAGCCAGAGGACTTGCTGCTAGACCTAAGGATGCTCCATGGAATCTGCTGAGCTGTGCAGTCCCTACTTCCCCACACTGTGGAGAAGAAAGACATGGAAACCCCACAGGTCCGGGGTAACAGGTAACCCACAGGCCTAGCCTGGCCTCTTAGGCAATGCACTTACATCGTCATGCTTATCATTTAAATGTATTCTATGACAGAGTTGTGATGGGCTTAACAAAGGAACATGTGTGGTTTTGAGAAAAGTTATACTCAGGTAAGTTAAGACGCAAAGCTCTTGCAGCTTGTTTTTTTCTGATGCATTGATAAGGTTACGTGTCAAAGACCTATATTCTTCTCTACCTTAAACTGTCTGAAATTATACAGCAGGGATTGTTTATTTTAACTGATTGATAAATAAGGGAGGCATCCTTTTGGTTTTCCTCTTAGATACTGAGGCTGGAAATAAGGAAACAATCTATTGATCTAGGGATATTTTAGAATGAAGGTGTTTTGAGAACCTAGATAAATCTGGACACTTCTGTTTATGACTGTTGTACATCACAGAACACCAAGAAATATAAGCAAAGAACTAGCTCTCTAAAAGCCCCTTTAAGAGGGAAAATACCTTTAGCCTGGGGCAAAGAAAATTCTTCTATCTTTCCACAAAATGCTTCTTCCTGTACTGTCTGTGCTGGCTCCTGGGCTGTGATGGCGACAGCTGGTGGCAAACTCAGAGAGGACACAGAGAACTGTTGCAACATGAGGGGTCTTTAAGCAACAGACGCGACGAGGAAATTTCTCCCTTCTAAGCTGGGTTTGAGCTGTTTCACAGACTACTTTCTATCACACTGAAGGACACCAGGTCCTTGAAGTTTTCTAAGATTCAAGCAGCTGGTGTCTGACTGTCTCAGTGGCACCCCAGAGAGGCTGCTGTGGATAAGACTGGGAAAGGGAGACAAGTATAAACGAGAGGCCAAGACAGAACGGACAGGGATGGGGGAGGATGCTAGGGAGGACAGGGTGAGAACAGGCAGGGCAATTTCTAGTGCTGATTGAAGAGAAGAAGTGAAACAATGGAGAAGAGGGTGGGTATTAGAAAATGGTCGGGGTGAGAAGAATAAGGGCAGGAGACAATGAATCAGGAAGGAAATGTACCAGAGACATGCATCACAACATAACACACACACACCCCCATACACATTGTTAGAAAGAAAGGCTTAGACCATCCTAATTACTGGCTGCACAGGGCAATCAGAGCTGCTCCTAATAATTCAGAAGTCATACCTTGTTCTGTTTAAGGGCACCTTTCTCTTTCATATGCGGGCAGTCCTTTCCTGTCACCACGGCTTTGATATCTGCCACTGGAACTGCAATTCATAAAAGAAAACAAAAGTTATAGCATCAGTGAGAGCTTAGATGTCGATAAAGAAGCAGGAGAAGCCACCATGGTGCCATTCCCAGTGGCTACTGCAAAAAGAGAATAGGACAGTACCAACAAGATGAAGCTAAGACCGGCAGCATCCCAACACTAGAAATTAAAATGTTCTCTTATGTTCTGATACAAAGCACACCTGGACAGGCAAAGCTATGTCCATGCATGGAGTTCTGGTCACTGAAACAAAGTATAAATAAATGGCATTCACAGGAATGTTGGAAGAAAGTATCAGCAAGCACAACAGGTGATAGTGATTGGAACAGCAACAGCAGTGCGGAGCCCGACTCGAGTGAGGGCTGCTGTGTGCCTGGAACGGTGCCCAGCGCTTTATGTGCATTAGTATGTCTTCCAAGATTCTGTCTCTGTTTGGCATCTAAGCTTGGGACAAATAGGGGAAACAGTCCTATCTCAATAAATTTTTCTGACTACACAGTTCTGAACTCTTCCTCCTCACAGTCTCACTCTCCACCTTCTGACTAATTCTCATAATTCTGAGAGGTAGCTTTCATTATCCCAGTGTATGGTAATGAAACTTAAACTCTAATAATAATAATAATAATAATAATAATAATAATAATAATAATAATAATAAACTTTGCTGACAGAGAATGCTGAAAATAAAGCAATTCGATGAGATAATAGTATGTTTTGTTCTATTCAGGAGTTAGAGTTAGATAAGAAAAGATAAGGAAATTTTTATGCATTTAAGACCAACTGAGAAAGAGAAGCTAGGCTAGTTTGGAACCTTAAAAATGCATGTGATTCTCTCTAATCCCTAATCTTTTCAGCCCTGCCAGTGCTAAATTTAGGGGAGGGGCACACGTTGTCTGGCTTGGCTCAACCGAAAGTTGGAGCCTAGATCTGTGAGTGATCAATTCCTAGATTCCTTCAGTGATGGTAATAATGAGAGATTTCACAGTTAATGCTCACATGCTTTTATTGAGGAAATTGATTTTAGGGTTTGACAGCGAGATGAAGATAAAGTTATATAGTGTATGGAATGTTAAAGCAATAGAACTGGAAGGGGCTTTAAAGCCAGCATTTTCTAAGTCCCTGAAAATCACTAAAAACTTCATTCAAATTTGATGATGCCCCAGCAGCCCTCTTTTATCCAAGAGTAGGGCTGTGATGAGCCCTTCCAGGGCATCAGCCCTTCTGAGCCCCTTTGCAGACTCCTAGCTATCCTCTCTGTCACATCTGCTCTTTTTCCTCACAGCCCTGATCACAGACTCTTTCATTTGGACATTACTTGTGGTTACTGAAATCTCACTTTTTACGTCTTCCAGTGGCATGGAAGACTATACTTTCCAGAAATCTATGCAGTTAGGTAGGGGTCATATGACTGGTTCTGACCAATGAACTGTAAGCAGAAATGCTTTTTTTCCTAGGCCAAGCCAATGGTTAGCCCATGTTGTTGATCATCTCTTCCCCCACTGCAGAGACTGAAGAAACACAGGTTCTGTTCAGATGGTGTAGCTCTGAGTGGTGAAGAAGCCCTTGTCTTGTCTCTGAATGAGAGCAGCAGTTGTGTGGAACAGTCCTTCATCAAGCCATAGCAGTTATGTAATGTGAACAAGAAACTAACTTTGTTGTTGGCTTACAGTGTGACATGGCATTGGCTGTTCCTGCAGTGTAATGCAGGACTCAGGCTCTCCTGACTGGCACAGCCTTTAATTCAAGTGCCATTCCTGACAGTCCGCCTAGACCCTCAGAGCAGAATCTTCCTGTCAGTGTTCCTGTGACTCCTGAACCTTTTGTGGCCATTCCTCTCAGATCTGCTTTCATGACCAAAGACTGTCCTGTTCCTATCCATGGTTGATGTGGCAGTTTAATCACTACCCTATGAGGTCACTTAGACACTTTGGGAAACTGGTTAAAATTTCAGTGAAAGCACTGAAGTACATTTTTTTCTGTAATTATAAAATCAATTCTACAAACCTCTCCAAAGTTCACATACAGTTTGCATCATGAGTTCATTTTTAAAAGTCATTTGTTAAATTACATGGTCAGTGAGGTACAGACAGAGCTGGCAATCTATAATTTTTAGTTACTATTGGCTTTGAAAACTTACTGTATGGAATGGGGCAAGACTAATATAAACACCTGTCATGGGGTCAACCTTCAGAACCTCTAATGGGAAGACTTCAGGGGAGAAAAGGCACTTTTTCCCTAGGCTGTGTGGTAGTACATTTTTTATCTTTCTATATATACACTGTCCCTTGTCAGCAGGATAAGCTGCTAGATCACTCATTGGATTATGACTGAAGAGAAAACACAAAATTCTAAAAATACAGAGTAGCTTTCAAAGGTTGGTTTTTGCATACTCTGCCTCTACATGCACTGGAAGACTAGGCATGAGGAGGGCTAAAAATGTCCTCTCCATCCCAGGAACAGAAATAGAGGGATCAGACTTCCCTATACTCTAAGGAAGATGCATAGGGCTTTCTGTGTGCTCAGAGCCAACACAGTATTTTGAACAGGTCTTTTTATGAGGGAACCAAATATAAAAGTAAGATTCACTGGAAGGATCCAGAAGGGTCACTGGGGGCATTAGCAGTCTTACTCTTGTCTCCTAGGGCATGGCTTCATTTCTTACCACTGTACAGTTCAGGGTGCATTGAGGCAATCTTAATCTTACAAATGGGAAGAGGGAGGCTCCAAGAGAGAAAGCCACCTGTGCAGTGTCACACACATCCCACGATGGACCGTGATTTCTCTGGAAGGTGCCAGCGCCACAAATCAAGCTGAACATGGGCCCTGAGGTGGCTGTCAGTTTCAACATGTTCAAGAGACTCTTTGCTGATATGTGTATAAGAGGCTTTAGCTGTGATTTAGAGCAAAAATAGCACCGAAAACTTCAATGTGGCCACCATGCTAAAGTTTCTGTTGTTACTACTGGGAGACTAAGGTGTAATAGTTCTCAAGCCATTGCTGGTCAGTTTGGAGCAGGCACTGTGTGCACAGCTCCATGAAGAAACTTCTTCAGGGAGACAGAAGAGACACAGGCTGATGCCAGGGGGCTGAGGGCAGGTCTCGTCTTCTCTCCTGCGAGGGCAGCTGTGTGCACTGCATGATGGCAATGACTGTGCCTAACTCATCTGCCATTCTGTTACTTGGCATTTAAGTTCTCAGGGCTTTGGCTTCCTTCTTTGGAAGGGAAAATGATACATTCTCTAGTCTGTAGAGTTCCTGAGAGAGTTAACTCCAAAGACTGCAATCAAGACCATCATTGGCTCCTCATCTAAGCTGCGGACAGCTCTTGGGCCGTGCAGTGGGATGGCTTCATTCAGACCTTTGCCTCAGTATTTACCAAACTTCCTCATGCTCATTTCCTTATCTGTGAAATAAAGAGAGTAATACCTGTTTCTTTTAGTTTCATGGAGGTGATTTATAGAAGAGTAAAACTCTTCAGATGCTGTCGGCCATATAACGTGCACTCAATAAAGGGCGCTTTCAATTGTTGCCATTTTGAGTAGTCACAGTTAATTCTCTCTGTAGATGGAGGAGCCTGAATTCTTCCCTGTGCTGCCTGGACCTACAGCCCTGCCTCCACAAGCCCGTGTGGACCGTGTGGACCTCTCTTCTCCTTGGCCATAACAAGCTTCACAGCTTCCTCCAAGGGCACCTGCCCATGTTCTCCTCCCTGTCCTTTTGATGTGGGAGTGAGGAGACTGGCCTAGATACATTCAGAGCGAGGTCAGGAAGCCTGAGGCAGGGCTAGGGAGCAGTGAGCCTGTGTCTAGTGGGGGTGACAACAGCCAGCTAACCCCGTGGGAGGGAAACGGTGTGAGAGGGAGCTTATGGGGAGGTGGATTTTCAAGCAAAGTGAATATGAAAAGAGAGATTTCCCAAACCTTTAGGGAAGAAGGCAGCTAAGGACAGGCTTTCAATCTTCACTGGCACTAGCTGTATAAAGAGGATTGATTCAGTTGCACTATTCGGCCTCTCAATATCTCAGTACTCGGCACTGATTGGCTGAAGGAGGCGGGAGAAAATTTCTCCCTAGGTCTCAAGAGACAGCAATCATACAGGGCGAGAGCAATGGCACTTAACATTAATTAATGGAAAGTGTCATTTTTCTAGGGAGATTTCTGACTTGTAGGAACTGCAAGAGGGCAGCTGTCTTTGCTCTAGACAGAGTAAGGAATGATAGGAAGTACAGAGCAGCTGGCATGCTTGAAGCAGCAAGCTTCAGCCTACGGGGCTGGGGACTTCTCACCTCTCTCTGAGAAGTCATTACATGAATATATCAGCTCCTCTAACACACACGCGCAGGCAGATGCAATTTCACCAGCACGCGAGTGCACACACTCACTCCCACACTCACATCTACTTCATGGTGTGTAAAGACTGGAGCAGTTTGGAATTTCACATTGCTGAGCTTTAAAGGGTGTGAGGAAAGGAGAGGACAAGAGTTTTGGAGGCCACACCAAGAAACCCCTTGCCAAGATCTTCTCCCAGAACTGGTATGATCATGGCCACTCCCAAAGCCATGTGGAGATTGATCTGCTACTCTGGCCTTGAGCTTCTGCCATCTCCCGCATGGTGGAGGCCTCCTGTGGTTAGGACTCTTGCTAGTCATTTCCAGCCCAGGTCCTTAGAATTGAGGGCCTTGTACTGTTGGGGGACATCAGCTTGTGGATGACCCCAGCAGTGCCTGGCTTAGAGTTCTGCTTCTGTGCACACTCCAGAGCCCCCTCTGGGAGCAAGGCCCAATGGCCTAAGAAGCTGGCCATGGTGTATCTCACTGGGTATGGTTCCTCTCACCCTGGCAAGCCTGTCAGTCATATGCTGGCCTTTGCTTTGAAAAACAGATACTATCCCTATACTTATGGAGTAAGATATCCAGTGGGTGAGAGGCTGATTCTCTGGGCACAGGGGCAAGCAGGCTGTGGCTTCTCATTTTCCATTGTCTTGGTCCCATGGAAGAGAGTCTGGGGGTGGGGGGACTCCCAGAGAGCTGCTGGTTGCTGTCACCAACAATAATCTCTCTTTTTGTTTTGCTGCTATAGAACAGTGAATCCAAACTGCTGGCCCCAGACAGTAGCAGTGAGTTTTCATCTGTCAACAGCAAGTGGAACAACATGAGGGCACTGGAGTGAGTCTTTCATAAAGCTAATGTAATTCAGTAGAAGGGACTGTGTGCATTCTACTTTCTTTTACCTTTGTGATCAGAAGCTCTTTCTTTTATGAAAAAGTGTGTATTAAGTTTTAGTGAGGGTTTATTCTGTAACATTTCTTTCTTGCCAAAGTGAAAAAGTGTCCATGCACTTTTTGGTTCACTTCATGGTGAAAGCTGGACTTGAGGAATCACTGTGTACTGCATAGAGATGAGCTAGCTTAGCCATTTGCAAACTTGAGTAGGCATTAGAACTACCTGGATGGTGTGAAGACACAACATTTCCATCCATTCTCCAAGTCTTTGTTTCAGCAGACCTAGGCTTAGGGTCCAAGAATTGCCTAAGATGTTTTCAAGTGACATTGCTGCTAGGTTCTGGGGACCACATTTAGAAAACCACTTAGTGGCTTTTAGACTCCTTAGCAGAGAGTCCCTGCATCCAGAAACAGGGTCTGGACCCACAGTACAAATGCTGGGCTACAGTCCATGTCTGTCATAGAGGACTTCAGATTTCATCTCCCTGCCTTAGAGTGGCAGTTGCGTGAAATGGGGAGAGACTTATCCCATGGAAAGAAATGAAGTACCTGACACTAGAGACCAGCTTGTCCCATTTTTAAGCTGGAGGAAAAGAGAATGTTCCTGGCTGTATGTCTGAGATGACAGCATGGAATCTGAAAGTGTCACAAAGTTTCCCACTCAAGGTTTATTTTTGCCTTCAATGGCCATGAGCTATAGGGAAAGCAGTTCAGGTTTGACTTCCCTGGGCCTTGTGGCAACAGAGGAGAGGAATGAGATGGGGGGGTGGGGGGGGGGGGGGGGGTGGGGCCTCTCTGGGACAGACTCATCTGTACACCACAGGGTCAACCTGAGTTTTAAAGGTTACTTCAAAGAGCCAAGACTGCTCCCTCTTTGCTTTCTCTGCCTGGCATATTCCCTGAGACTGTATTTTCTTTACCTCATTTCTCTTTGAAATTAATTGTGCATCCCTGAGAATTTTAGTGCTTCTATAATGCTTTGTTTAATTTATACATTTAACACTAAACTTGGCATCTGTCCCATTATGTGGTATTAGGTTAAAAAAAAACTTCAAGGATTTCTGACTCTTGTAAAGTATCCACGTTAAAGCAGACAACATGAAAATGCAAATATGTATTTGGAGAATATTTAGCAAATAGTAGAATGCTATTCATTATAAAATTTTCGAAGTATCAGTTACTTCTCTCTCTCTCTCTCTCTCTCTCTCTCTCTCTCTCTCTTTTTGTGGCACTGGGGATTGAACTCAGGACCTTGCACTTGCCAGGTGGGAGGAGCTTATTCTACTGAACTATCTCCTCGGCAGCATCAGTTACTTCTTTCAATAAGTTAACCATATTTGGATCTGGCATTAATGCTGCATTACCATTATGGGATGCATTAAACCATCTTGAGAACTTAGGTCAAAGACCAAGTATTAAGTTATGTGAAATTATCTGGAGGGGTCTTAAGAAAAACACAGCTGACAAAATAGGATTGATGCTACTCATGTCCCTTGCAGCAGCATCTGGATAAGTACTGTCAAAAGTAGATGCCTGAACCTGTGTTCCTTGTCAAATGTGAAACCTTGCCATGTTTCCTAACTTTTCTCCTTGCTCTCTCTCTGTTGTTTAATCCTTCAATTCTCGCTTTCCATTTAACTGTGTTATACCTTTCCTTTTTTATTTCTTCTTTTGAGTTCTTACATTACGGACACTATACAATATTTACATATGTGTGTCTGGTTTATTTCATTTATGAGTATATCTTTAAGTTGCATCCACTTATACATGAAGGCTTTGAGTCTATTATTCTCTATAGCTGAGTAATACTCCATTGTATAAAAACATCACATCTTTTTCACCCATTCTTCTGGTGACAGACATTTTGGTTGTTTTCAAGATTTGGCTATCACAAATTGTGCATCTATAAACATAGGTGCATATATATCACTATTACATGGCAGGGACAAAACCATAATTTATATACACAAAATGATTAAGACAGTGGACCTAAAAATCTCCATCAGGTTTTTGAAACTAGCAGTTAATTGGTAGAATTCTCACCCTGACTGACTGTATATGCTGATATCTGTGAACTAAGCAACTACACTGAGGATAGTAATGGGTAATACTAAAACCATGCTTGGAATATCTATCATTCTGGTCTTCTAAATGCATACTGTTTCCAATGCCATATCAATATTACTATACTCTCTCAAGAAAATGTTTGTTTAAAAAAAGGATAATAAGACAGAATAAGAGACAAGAAAAAAAAAATGCCACAGGATTGTCATGCTACAACTTTGTATATGGTTAGATATCTAAATTTCTGTGTAAAAATGTGTAATTGGTCTTTTCACATTCTGTAGAGATTTTAAATTAGAGGATAAAAAGAGCTACAAGGATAGCCAATATTTTGGCCCTAGCCCTTCAGGTCAGTGAGGACTCAGAACATAAGAGAACCTGTACTGTAACATCCTATAACTCAGTGGTGTGTTGAATTTTCTGTTCAAGGAGATTATGGGGCCACAGAAGAAAGGATTGATAATGTATTGTTTGCTTAAGGAGAGTCACCTAGAGAGAAAACATTCTCTCAGGCTTTCACAGAGAACAAAATGGTGAAGCAATGGCCATGACTCATCCAGAGGGCTGACACTGACAACAGTTCTACACGTACTGTATATGGTTTCAAGGTAAATCCTGAGGGGATTTGACTGATCTTGTCAGATACAAAAGTTACTTGTTTTGTTACATAGGTCTTGTTTCAACTTGGCCTTAACCATCTAGCAGAAAAGTTAACCATGAGGAATAAAAAGTAAAGCCAAATAAACCTGCTGAGCTGTGAAAGGCTCAAGTCAACAGATTCCAACAATGCCAGGTCTGCTGATAATCCACTATTATTATGGAATATTGGACTATGCATACAACCACTTTCTCTTAGCTCAATGAGAAAAAAATATTTGTACCAATAGTGTTTAGAAAAGCTATCATGTCTGTATCTTGTACTCTGATCAACTACTATGAAGACAATAATATGCATTGTATTAATTATTGTGGTTGTCCTCTTAATGTGTTTTGAAAATGTGTCATTGTTATTTCTTTTTTCTTTCTTTCTTTCTTTCTTTCTTTCTTTCTTTCTTTCTTTCTTTCTTTCTGTGGGACTGGTGTTGAAACTCACGACCTTGCACTTTCCAGGCAAGCACTTGTGCCACAGAGCTATCTCCCCAGTCCCTTCATTGTTATTTCCTATTAAATAAAATTATTAAAAAATGAAGTTTCGAATATCAATGATTGTTGGAAAATACCTGTTCCATGTTATGTCTAAGGAGTTTGATATTCAGAAAGATAGTGATGTTAAGCTCAAGTGACTATGTTATAGGGTAGTGATGTCACTAAGCTTCTCTTCTGGAGGGTTAACAACTTAAGTTTACAGACCAAAAAATTAGAGGAATAAAAAGAGCTACAAGGACAGTCAATATTTTGGCCCTAGCGCTTCAAGGTCAGTGAGGACTCAGGACATAAGAGAACCTGTTCTGTAACATCTTGTAACTCAATGGTGTCCAAAATTTTCTGTTCAAGGAGATTATGGGGCTACAGAGGAGAGTGATTAATGATGTATAGTGTGCCTAAGAAGAGTTGTCTAGAGAGGAAACATTCTTTCAGGCCTTCACAGAGAGCAAACTTGTCAAACAGTGGCTGTGACTCATCCAGATGACTGACACTGACAAAAGATTTACAAAATGCTGTACATGGTTTCAGGGATGAGGGGATTTGACTGACCTTGTCAGATACAAAAATTATACTTTGTTATATAGATCTTGCTTTGTCTTGGTCCAGCAGAAAAATCTAACCACAGGTATAAAAAGTAAAGCCATATTAATATGTTGAGTTGTAGAAGGCTTAAGTCAACAACTTCTGACATTGTCAGTTCTGCTGATAATGCACTACTATTATGGACTATTGGATTACACTGGGTCATTTTGCTGAATTCATGCACCTACAATATTTGAATGGCAATGGAATATCCATCTCTGACAAAACAAAAGAAAAAAAAAAGGAGGGGATATAAATGAAAGGCCATTTTGTAGTGAAAAAAATAGTTAAGACAGATACACAGCTGCTTTCTCTTAGTGCAATGAGAAGATAGATTTGTACTAATAATATTTAGACAACATATCATGTCTGCATCTTGTACTCTGAATTACTACTACGAAGAAAACAGTATGCAATGTGTTAATCATTGTAACTGTCCTACTAACCTGTTTTGAAAGTGTCTCATTGTTATTTCTTTTTCATTAAAATTAATAAAATAATAATGAAATAAAAAAACAAATGTGAAACTCATCAGGTTTTCACACCCACTGGAAATATTCAGGCTAAAATGTACCACAGAATAAGCCAAGTTCCAAAGGGTGACTTTGGCTGCTAGTTTGGCTGTATGTTACATTGTGACAAAGAAACAACCAATGAACCCAAACTCAGGTGTCCTACCAAGAGAGAGACTTACGTTTGTCCTGAAGGGAATCGTGAGGCACCTCTCCCTGAGGGCTTTCCTCCAAGTCTCCATAATGTAGGACCTTGTGATTTGGCGAAAGCCGACAGTACCAAAACTTATCTGAGGAGAAAAGCACAAGTTCACAAGGTAAGTGATTCTTCTTTCCAGATATATGGGCATGGTTACCTTCTAATACTTTTGCTTAGAAGAACAAACCATTCATTTGGTTTTAAGCCTTGAGAAAGAATGGATTCTAGCCCATAGGGCAGGACGCCCCCTTCTGATTTGGATACTTAGGTGTTCCTTGTTCTGCTTCATTTACTTTTGGTGACCATTAAGAAAGTCACTGACCTGTTCAGGGTTAGTGGCAAAAGATTTTCTGAGGTGATGGCTTCCAGAGGGAATTTTATCACCAGTAGACAATTTCTTACCCACTTGGGGCTATAAAAGCAAGGAGGGAACTGGAGAAGAAACAGCACGCTTGGGACTTCTCTACTTCTACTTCCTTTCAGCTTTTCAGAATGCTCAGGTGGTTGCGTACAAGATGGGATCCTAGCTGACACACCACTGCCCACTCTTGTAACTGAAGCCCACCAATAATCCAACAAATGCTTGTTGAGAGAGTGGTGAGACCCATGAGGGTGAGGTTCATGCAGGGATCACCTGCATCCATCAGGAGTTTAGTGAAGGAATGCAACAATGCACAATCCAATTCCTCAAGTGTAGTCTTCTCAGTGGGCATGGCCCAGGCCTTGGGATTATTTTTACAAATAACTTCCTCAACTTTTACCTCCTTAGCTGCAAAATGTAAGAAGAAACTTTGAATGGGGCCATGAGGCAAGGATAAATAGTTGAAGAGCACTTTTTAGCAATGTATAGATTCATAGGTGAGGATGTTGAATCATGTTTGTGCTTCAGGTGGCTCTGGAGCTTACCCTAGATGCTGCCTCCTCCAGGATGCCCCTTTTGATCTCTGCAGCAGAAGGGACTCTCCTCCCTCGTTGAGCACCCTTGATGTACCACAAACGCAGCTTGGGCTGCCTGCATGTTCACTACTTGAGTATTCCCTTTATCTTCAGTGGCCTGAGTAAAGCAACTTTCCAAGTTTCTGGTGGGAGAAGGGGACTCCAGGACACTCATCAGACTGACAATGTGGAAAAGACAGGGCATCTCTGCCAATAGCCACTGTCTTATAATTTCAGTGTCTCCATTCCGTGGTGCTGTGCATGGCCCATCAAAGCTCCGCAGGTGGTCTTGGCTGATTCCATAAATGAAGACCCAAAAGGATACAGTTAAAAGACTGAAGGCTCAGTGCATCATTATGGGTAGAGCCCTTCCTACCTATACAGTTCTCACCCTAAGGTCTTGGTCAAGTCACCCTCTTACTGTGCCTCTAATCCCAAATTGTTCTGAAGCCATGCTGACTACAAAGCTCTCCATTACATTTGAAGAAAAGTGGTTTTCTATCTAAAATTGCTTTCACTGCAAAATCATGTTTTAACTATAATCCTTTTAATAGACAAGAAGAATTTTAAAAATGGAAGTAAAAGCCGCACAATGAACAAAGCAAATGCCCAACGCTGACCCAGAAAAGGGAGGTGCCTTTGTGATTTCTATCTTCCAAGGCCATAAGTAGGGCTTGAGAATTTCTGAGTGCACTCAGAATATGGCAACTGACGTACTGAAAGGAATCTGAACTGAAGTACAAAAACTTAAGGGGCATTAAAGGTCATTTGATGATGAGGGAGACATCTGGAGTTGCTACATCTTCAAACTGGCATTAGACACACACCAAATGCAGGTTATTTTTCTGGAAAAGCAGTTACAATAGAGAAGGGAAAATTACTCCTGGTCATTTTAATTATGTAAATGTGCAATGCCTGGTTTTCCATCAAGAGATACATTTGGGAATTTGACTTAGAATCCATAGTAGGAACTGTGAATGACTGAGTTCTGAGTCACTGGTGGATGGCTCTCTCTTCCAAGAAAGAACTTCCCTTCCCACTGTTCTATATAGCTCATGATGGCCACAGTTAAACTTTCCATCCTTTGTCACCTCTGGGGTGGGAATTTGGGCTAAGTCACTGATGGGTGACAGCTGGGAAGAAGTCTGGACATGTTGATTTTATATGGAGAAAGGTCTCAGCCTGCTTTTTCTAGGAATTTCTTCTGCTCAAGCTAGTGCAAGCTCAACAGCTTGGTGGTAGAACCTAAAGCCAAAGATTCCACATGGCACAACCAAAGAAGATCACATATACTTAGTGTATTCTGAAAGGAGGCACTAAGGCATTTAACTGGTATACAACTTAATGCACACAGATATAATATGGAGTAAATTGCACAACTTATATTCATTTATAAGACGTCACCATTCATGAGGCCTTGTAATATTTTGCTGCTTAAATTTTTCAGGCTAAATTTACTTATCCAGGATTTACAGGGTGTGTGCCATGCATGGTACTTCACTGAAAACTAGAATGAGTGGATACTCAAGCAATAACATTGAAACAAAACCCAGGGGAGAGGGCTGTCCTCAGTTTTTATAGGTAGCCAAGAGAGGAACAGTAGACATGCTTGTGTCCCTGGTCTGGGAAATAGGGACAGAGAGCAATCTGGAACCCAGGCTTTCTGGAAACAGAAGAAGAAAGGTTTCTTAGGCAACCCGTTCTTGCATCCTCCAACTATTAGAGAACAGAGACTATTTATCAGGGTTCCAGGAGACAAGCCATCATCCTCCTTGCAATGCTGTCATGGATGTTTTTATAAAAGAAACACAAAGGCTGCCTGGAACTCTGTGGTAACTGGCTGGTGTAGAGCTGACAGTACTTGTTCCTTCCTGAGGTTTGTATCTCCTTGATTGATATAACACCACCCCCTTTCCTCTTTTCTTTCTCTTTCTGATCAATTATGTTATTCTTTCATTCTCTGTCTACTCCCAGAGCAGCTAAGTGCAAAAAGACCTGTGCATCACTTGTGTAAGTGACGTGTCCAGTTCCTTCTCATCACCCAGCAAGTCTTAGAGGAATGAGAAAATGTAGGAAGGAAAGGTTAAAAAGCCTGAGCTCGTAAGCAAATGGGTACTGCCCAGCCAGACTCCTCCTGCAGGTGGAAGCTGAAGTCTGCAGCTTTGGCAGGTCTGGAGGCACCATCGCTTGTGTAGCTTTCTTTCATAGGTAGGACTGTCATGAGGAAGGAGAGCTGAGCACCAGCTGCCCCATACAGCACGCTGACATGGCGGTGCTGTTGATTTCAGCCTTAGCCATCTGCAGCAGCTTGATTTGCAGTTTCTTTTATAGTTAAAAAAAACCCCACAAGACAAAACACAACAATGTGTATTTTCCTTTAAAAACTCAGCATGGTGTTACTAGCTTCTCAGTCCCTCTGGGAAATGGAAGAGAGGATTCCATTGCTAAAAGCAATTAGCAGGAAGCCACGAGAACATTAACAAAAATTGTTTGCTAGCATTTGAAGGAAAATAAGAGTTAATACAGAAGTCTTGTAGTCAATTATGGCTGAAAATGCATTAATGGCCATCTCTTCATCCCTAAACTCAAAATTATGGAGATAATTTTGTGTCAGTCTTTTTCTTTGTGTGTGTGTGTGTGTGGCAGAGAGACAGAGACAGAGACAGTGACAGAGACAGAGAAAGAGAGATGAGGGAAAAGCTGGCATCAAACTCAGAAGCTCAGAAAGAAGGGCTGATTAAAGCTATTCCTGATGTCACATAGATTATCACAGAGCTAATAATTACTGGGCTCTGGAATTTGGCAGTGAGGCCAAGAGCATTTCTGTGTTGATGGAAGCACTTTATATCTGTTTTACCCAATAATAGGGAAAAATTTCAAATTTTCTTTCTTTATAATTCACTCAGTCAACAGGTAAGCCAGCCAGCCGAGTAGCAGATGCCGTGGGTGACGTTGGTTGTTCTATGAATCAGAAGGCACCAGAAGAACTCAATCCTGACCAACTCTACTGTGAAAGCAGGGAGCATCTCTGTCAGGTAGCAAGTCTGTAGTCAGAAGCTTATGACCCAGAAAACCTGAGAGACCATGTCAGGGAGTCAGGACAGCATTCTCAATGGCATCCTTTAATCCCTTTTACTGGAACTTAGTATTGTCCCAAAGTCAACCTAAAATGTGTCCCATCTTCAACGTGTTTAGGAGAAGGTCCTCTTCTGCCTAAAATAGCAGTTTTCCAGGTTGCAAAACAAGGAGCCCAGCAGCACCTTGAAAGGGAAATGTCCTCCTTCTAGGCAATGAGACTTATAATTTCTCTATTGATCTAGCAAAGGAAAACAACAGGAGCAAGTGCGGATAGAGGTCATTCTGACTTTCATAACATTCCTGCTTCCAGCATGTTGCTCAGAACCTGTGCTTTGGTTCAGAATTCTGCCTCCTGGAGCCAGCAGTGTCCTGTTCCAGCACAAGGCCCGGAGCCCCAGTGATGATCTGGTGTTATAGAAACCAGACCAGATGCCCAACAGCTGTGGGGCCTTGGCCAAATTATAAAAGCTTTGAAGACCCTTGTTCTTCATTTGTGAAGTAATGATAGATATGTGAGCAAAATGCATATAGAGTTTCCACCATGTCTCTTTCACAGGGCTAATTCTTGACAAGCATTAGTGCATTTCTGCCTTTTGGGTCTGTAGAGGCCTTTTCAGGTCCCCACGAGTGGGACCACCACTGAACTTTTGGGAGTGATGATTCTCTATTGTGTTGATCTACAAGAAAGTGGCTCCTTCCTGAAAATAAACTGGCTTTTACTTCATCTGAGAAATATGCATTTATTGATACCTGACATTTTGTTAAAATGATGTATGCTTAGGTTTAATGAAATGCTAAAAGAAAAATTCCATTTCAGATAATGGAAGAAACAGGCTTCCGCTCCAAATGGCTTATGTGATTCCTGTGCTCAAAATTCCACTTAGCTCAAGGATTCTGCCTGCGTCACAGAGGTAATGTAAGGCAGGGAGGTGAGGAAACATTTTTGTTACAAAAAAAAGAGTGAAGGTCATAAGTGTCCAGCATTTAAGTGCAAGATAACTTCGTCATGCTAGCACTTGAGAAGGGGTGAAGTTCACTGACATGGTCAGTTTCAGTTTCCTCAATAGATTCAAATGTATATGCTATCAATTCTTGAAATAACTCTCCAGTATTTAGCCCTGGATTTTACCAGGACCACTGTGTCTTGGAGCCTGGGACACAGCTCAGTACTAGAGTGCTTGCCTTATAAACATGAGGCCCTGGGGTTGATTCCTGGCAATACAAACAAGCATACAGAAAAGAAACCAATGCAAGTGGTGTTCAAAGCCCTTAATTTCCAAAATCTAAAAAGTAGAACGCAGTTCCTGAGACTACACTTTCTTCTGTGGCAAACGGCGGCTTTAGCATAGAAAACCTCAGGGTTTTCATCTTCACTGTCCCCTGAAGGAGTCCAGGGAACAGGGGGGCAGGCAGAGTCTCTACCTGGTGAAGACAGGCTTGGCAGGTGGGGGAGACTGGAGGAAGAGGTATGTGACATCCAATGTCACTCCATCTCCTGTGATTAAAAAGCTATAATCTAGGAACTGCAAACTAAACTTAAGAACATCATAATATTTGGTCAGTGAACTAAGCGAGTGCCACACTCAGTGTTAAAGATGTGTAATTTCTTTTAACCCATGCAACTCCTGGATGTAGAAACTGCCATCATCTGCAGTTTACCAAAAGGAAGGAGGCACAGAGATGTGCGGCAGTCTACCGAAGGCTACCCAGAACATGAGTCGGGAGGCAGGGACTTGACTCCTGCTTGATGTCCGACGTACTTTGCTGCTTCCCAGCTCTCATGTGGCCAGAACTCCCAGGAACCCAGATGTGTTCACACCCAGCTATCCAGGTAGCAGAGCTCTGAATGAAACAGCTGAAAGGATGGGAAAGGACCATGCAAGTGGCCCGGGAGGAGCACTTGGTGCATGTTGCCCCACTTTCCAGCTCTGTGGGACTGCAGGCTCATTCACATTTCTCCCTTGTGAAGTTAGCCAACTGAATCCATGCATCTGCATCTTTCTTGCTGCTGGACAAGGTTAAAGGGAGCATGGCCATGGCTTCTCCCCAGAAAGACCTGTTCTTTACCCCACAGTGGCCCCAGAAGGCAGGTATCCATCCCAGCCTGAGCTCTGCTGTGGAAGTCAATCTTTCTTAACGAGATTAAAATTGATTTTATATCACATTCTTGCTAATCAGTATAAATCTAAGTGCAAAGCTTTGATGGGGTGATAGGAAACCAATTTCAGTGCAGTCTGCTTTGAATCCTTATTTTTAAGCACATTCCAGTCAGTAGATAGCGAATCCACTTCTAAGCACCCACAGACTTCCTTTCTGCATGCGGGATGATCTTGTCTTAAACACAGATGGCCGTGCTCCCCAGGGAGCTCAACTAATAAACTTATCATCTGGATGCTAATTTTTTTTATTCATTAAGTAATTCACTTTTAGAAAATTGGAAAAATCTACACATAAGAGATTAATATACTTTCAACAACAGCAACAATAACAACAACCACAAAGAACTATAATGATTACACAAAACAAAACAAAACAAAACAAAACAAAACAAAACAAAACAAAACAAAACAGGATTATTCTGATACAATCTGCCCCTTCAGGCCAGAGAGGAAAGCCTTATAGTGAAGTAGACTAGAAGATTTAATTTTGTTGTAGAAATCAGGATTTTTGCATCAGTGGGTATTTGGTACTATGAGTTTGCCATTTTGCATGTGTGCTTTTTGCTCAATGTCAAGTAAATGGAAACCTTATAAGTCACCCTGATAAGGGCCATACACCTGAACACTGATTTTTCACAAAAGCAACAAATAAATCAAGGTGCATAACCAACTATCTGGCTTCCTGGGCTTTTTGGTCTCTTACTGTATTGCTCCCATTTTTTTTAGATTGAAATGTGTGGTCTTGAATGGTCCTATGTCCTGCCTAATGTCACTCTGGTGGGCAATTACAGAGTAGAGAGACTTAGAACCAAATTCCTTTGTCCTCGGATGGCTAATTTTTGGCTGTACAACCTTCCAAATAGCAGTAGTTACCTTTTGTATTGTTTTCTAAGAGCTACACCCATGATGGTCTTTCTTCCTCCCAATAAGCTTAGGTGGTGAGATTGCACAAGTTTGCCCAGCTGGATGGAGTTAAGAGAAGCCATGTCATCTGGCTCAAGGTTCCACTGGTTGTCATGGGCCATACTGTCATTTTGGAGTGCCATTTATGCTGACATGATGGCCAATGTCAGTAAAGCCATGGGCAAGGAGGGCGAGGGCTTGTCTTCAATGGCTCAGTGGGAGGGATGAGTCCCCTTTTCACACTCCGTTTAATTCTGCCCCTTATCCTCTCCTAAGACCCAGCACAAAGCTCACAGTCAGGCTTCCCATCCTCTGTGAACAGCCTATACACTCTGTCCTTCAGGAAGTTCTACCTTTGAGAGTTCCTCAACAGGCTTTTCAATGGTAACCTACAAATGGTTCAAATCTGCTGAACACTCAGTACAAAGCAGATAAGGACATAGCTACAGAGACAGGCTCAACACAAACCCAAAATTGCTACTGTTACTAGGGCATGAGCTGTATGTCTGTGGTTTTAAATATATCTACCAGATTCTTCTCCCAGGTTATAAGTAATGTTTGCTCTTGTTACAGTTGTTGACTTTTGTGCCTATTCCTAGCTCTTCCTCAGTCTCTTTTCATATCTCCCCCAAAACTTATTATTTAGCTTTATTGCCAGGCTTCAGTTTCTAGGACAGTATGACGTGAGAACTTTGAGCAACTGGTGCCATGTCAGAGAGCTAGTAAACAATTAAGGCAAAGAAACAGCTACAAATGCTTCCCACCTGTTGGATCCCATCATTGGACACCATTTTGGTTGGACATTTTAAGATTAGAAAATATAAAGGCAGTCTAGAAATATGCCTTAAAATTTATAAAAATAGGCCAGACATGGTGGTGCATGCCTATAATCCCAGCACTTGGGAGGCTGAGGCAGAAGGATCAGTGTGAGTTTGAGATCAGCCTGGGCTACAAAAGTGAGCTCAACACCAGCCTGAACTGCATAGTGAGATGCTGTCTCAAAAAGACAAAACAAAGAAAGAGAGAGAGAGAGTTGTAAAAATAGATATCTCACCTTAGCTCATTGGTATTTATATCCCTCAAATAAAATAACTGGCTTACAAGGGAATCTGGGAATCTGTTAGGGAACTTGGGAACTTGAGAATTACAGCCATTGGTGCTGCAAGCTCCCAGATCTAATCCTACATGTGAGATATCAGCCTGCCTAACACCAAAGAAAGCCATGAAATGGAAGGACCATGGAGCTGTGGGTGAATAATTATTGCTCTTCTGTGACTTTGGCCAGATTACTTAACCCCTAATACCTGTTTCCTTGGCTGCTATTGTGGTACAGTTCTAAAATACTCCCCCATCCCAAGCCTTATGTATTCAGAGGTGGGGCTTTCCTGAGGTGACTGGGTCCTAACTACACTAATGTCATCAGGGCCTTAATCCACTGACAGGAGCATAATTTGACAGGATTATTTGGAGGTGATGAAAACTTTGGAAGTGGAGCCCAACAGAAGAAAGTGGGTCAAAGTGGTATGACCGTGGGGACTAATTCTCTTCTCACCCTCCAGTCCAGCTCTAGGTCTCTTTCTTGTTCTCTCTGCTTCCTGGCTTCTATGAGATGAGCAGCTTCCCTTCACCACACCCTTCCCTAGGATGTCTCGACCTTGAAGCCAGCTGACCACAAACTGACTCTTCTAAGCCATTAGCCAAAATAAATCTTTTTCTTCTCTCACTTGTCTTAAGGCATCAATCGGGTCACAGGAACAAAAGCTCGCTAAGGCATCTATAAACACAGCATAATCGCGATTGCTACTTCACAGAGTATTGCGAGGCTTGACTGCTATACACTGCTTAATAACAGGGATATCTATGAATGACATTGTGAGGTGATGTTGCCGATGTGTGAACACCACAGCTGTACTTACATATAGATTAAGAATAATTTCACTAGGTTAGGCTCCTATGGGTCCACCATTGTCTATGTGGCCCATTGCTCTCCAAAATATTTGTTATGTGACACATGACTAAGGGACATGTTTAGAGAGGAGCAGAGCACATAGTGGGCTCACAGTGCACATCAGCTGATGCTGATATCACCACTGTATTTCTATGTCACTAAACAAGGAATGAATGGCTCTTCTGCTCACTCTGGATCCTCTGGGAAATCTGGACTTTGCCTTTCCTTCTCCCTGAGTATTAATAGGAACCAGAACTGACCTGGACTGCTATTCCCATCCCAAGCTATTCCTGAAGTACCGCCAAAACTCTCATCAATGTCACACCCCGATGATTCCCTAAAGGCAGGTGCTGTTGCCACTACCTGAGTATAGAATGTCCTCACACATACCTTGCCTTCGCCTGGCATTGAGTTTCCGGAAGCAGGTCCCTTCCACGAGACGATTCAGGCGTTGTTGTTTGATCAGCTCCAAGATCTCTGGCTGGATCTTCTCCTTCAGTTCCCTGTTGGAGAACACATACATTTCACAGTGCACCTGGAGGAGCAGTGTATGGTTGGTAGTGTCGTGGGCATGTGGGGAGAGCAGTGTGAGCCACAACCATCCATGAGCATCCCAGCGGATCCCAATCGGGTGCTGTAGAGGACTGCTTATCAAGGGCCAGCAGCCAGGGCTATCTGTCAATACAGTGCTATCAGTCTGCTGACATTTGCAGAATAGTCACAAAGGCACCAGCTACTTTAGTGACAATTTCCTGGAATAAAGTATCCTGATACCTTTCCTTTTTCTTTCAAAAAATATTTATTTATTTATCTATTTATTTTTAAGTATTTAGTACAGGGGATATAGGGTCTACAGGGTCTCACTATGTAGATCGGACTCACAGTGATCCTCCTGTTTTCAGCCTCCCAAGTGCTGGGATTACAGGTGCATGCCACAGCATCCAGTGTCAATTGCCCTCACGGTGCACCCTATAAGCAGGGCCAGCATGGTATGCTGGGGATCGAACCCCAGCCGCTGTGCTCTGCTTAAGCAGAACTTTAGTCCACTGAGCTATCAGGCCACTCCCTCCTTTTTCCTTTTTAAAAGCATAGATAGAACTTACATATACATCCAAGATAATACATTCTTGGTCCCCCAATTATTTTTGTTCCATTGCAGCAAGCAAAGTCTTAGAGTACATGTGTGCTCTGAGCAAACGGGAGTATTGGGAAGCAGTGTGACTGCCTTTGGTAGGAATGCTCGAGAAATGAAATATTTCCCAAAGACTGATGGATGGAGGGCTTGACCCACAATGCAGCACTATTCAGAAATGGAACCGAGAGCTGTGATTGAATTTCAATCACAGATCCTCCTGTTGCTCAAAGATTAACCCATTACACTTTCCATAGCGCAATAAGGCCAATTAGATGGGGCAGGCCACTGGGGGTGTGGCTTTGAAGGGTGTGTCTTGTCCCTGGCCTTTTCCTTTAGTCTCAGCTACCTGGCTACCATGGGTGAGCAGCTTCTCTTCATCCCACCTTTCTACCATGATGCTCTTGCTTTAGAGCCAGTGGATCATGGACTGAAAACTCTAAAGCTTTGAAGCAAGATCAGCTTTTCCCCCTGAAGGTGATTTAAGGCTGGCAATGAAGAGCTAACATACCATTCCACAGAGCAGCATCTCTTGGGAAACCACAGGACCCCTTTTTGCTTTCTATTCTATTTTTTCCACAAATGGGACCCACAGTGCTGTCCCAGATTCTCGCCCACAGAGACTGAGATAATGATGGGATAAATTAACAATTATTTGCATCTTGTCTCAGATTAACATGATGTAATTAATTTCAGATGCACAGTGCTGCAAAGATATCATAATGGAACACAAGGGCTTCTGAATCTATTAATTTGGAAGGGATTTTAAAGAAGATGACATGTATGTAGCACTCTGGCAGTTCATTTTAGTGAGGTCAGAGTTGTTCTACTTGAAGCTGGACAAGGAATCTGTGAGTCCAGCTCACAGAGCACTGTGGAAAGTACTGGCTAGAACACAGATCTAGAAGTCAGAAGTTCCATGGTAGGCTGAGCTCCAATAGCAGTCACTCTTTTTGGTCTCAGTGCTCTTATACAGAAAATAGGGATAAGAATTTTTCCTGGGATTTTCCTAGAGGAGACAACATGAACAGGAATCTTTAACATTGGGCAGGAACTTCGAGCATTATTCAATTTACTTTGGTGATATCTTCTTTCCTCCACTCAAACACTGCATGTGACCACCCTGTCGGCAGCTAAGTCACATCCTCTTTACTGCTGGCCTTAACACAGTACTAATCCTGACACTGGACAGCAGGTAGTACGCTTGCTTATGGTGCCCCATTCCTAGGTGAGGGAGCCATTACTGCTTGGTTACATGTCCTATGGGCCTGGTGGTGCACATGCAAATTTATCTGTGTATGCACTTTGCTCTGCAATCTGTGACCCCAAAATCAGACTTCTAAGAGTAGGCATCAATGGTGTTATGCTCTATGTCTCAGATTGGGAAACAACTTACAGAACAGGGTATGGATTTATCTTCCTTGTGCAAGCTGCTTCTACTTACACATGAGCAAAGTGGAAAAGGATTCCTCAAAGGATTTAGTTATCTAATCCAGTATTCTAGGACTCTTGGTAAATATTTTGGGGCTGGTATATGGCCTCTCACTTTAATCGTCTGTCAGTGTCCCAGTTGAGCATCTATAAAGCACTGTATGGAAACTGCCTCAATAATACAGCACAGCAAATTCTATAAAACCTTTCCTACACAGGACTCTCCGAGTTTCATCTCAGGCTTTCTGATCACTAAAACTATTTATTCTCAGCCTTCAGCTTTGGTAAAATGACTCAGTAAATTGCAGCTTTGATGAACTCAGCACTGAATGAAGAGTAGGGTGACTAATGACATGAGCAGCCACATGTAGCAATAAATCAATGGGACCGAGAGGAAGACGCGGCATCAAGGATGAGGAGAACACAGGAGTAAGGGTAGTAGAGTCTCTTCAGTTATTAAGTTAGAGGCATATCTTTCAATAATAGAACATAGATTCCCTAGGCATTGTGAACAGATCCATGAGTGTGGCTGTATTCTCATAAAATTTTATTTACAAAGCCATGTGGAGGACAGATTGGCCCAAGAGCCACTGTTTGTGCATCTTTGATCTAGAAGGGCTATGTGGAGACTTTGGAGTGAGGGGCAGCTTTTGTTTCATGGAAATCAATCTGTTTCTGTCTCTGCTTTGGAACAACCCAGGGCTTACTTCTTGCCCCTCTTCTGTTCATTGTACATCAAACCCATGGCTTTCAAGGCCAGCTTTACTCTGACAGCTTGCACATTTGTATGTCCATCTCTGACCTCTTGGCTGATCTCAGCTCATCCATCTACAGCCCACTTGGGCATCTCTTGGTTTGACAGGTTGAGAGCTGAACTCCTGATGCTTCATCCAATCTACTCCACCTTCTCTGTCCTTCAGTTGCACAAGCTGCAGACCTCGGTCTCACTATCAACTTCTCCTTCCTTTACACCTACACAGAATGAATTGAGAAACAACACTGTCTCTTATTTTGAAAATATAGCTGATCTATAGTCACTTTTCATCATCTGCTGCTTAGCTTACTGAAATAAAGGGTGCCATAGTATAATGGTGAGCACCTTGGACTCCAAAATAGCTTCCTAACTGTACCTCCTGCTTCCAAGCTGACCTTACAGCCCATTTTTAAGGCAGCATATCTAGTCAGTCCTCTGCCTCAAACCATCCAAGGACTCCCAGCAAAGACCTATATGATCAGGTTCTCAGGACCCTAACGGTCTTCTACTGCTCTGCTCCAGACTTATTCTGATCCAGCCAGACCAGCCTCCTTAATATTCATATTCAGACCTGCTCTGACCCCTGAGCATTTTCATGGGTGATTCTCTCTGCCCGAAATACTCTCTCCTAAATACACACATTACCTCTCACTGAATCTCTTACACATTTTTTACTCAAATGTGCCCATCCTAATTAGATGTATTCTAAGCATTCTTTAAAACTAGGCCTCCACTTTCCTTCTCCTGCTTTATGTCCTCAGTGGATGTACCCTTCTGGACATGCTACCATCCTGCTGATCCTATATATTGTCTATTTCTCCCACTGAGATCTAATCACCAGAGGGATGAAGGCTGTATTTGTCTTTCTACCCAACACTGATTAGGCATAGATAGAATGGTATTTGGCATGCTACAAGCCCTCATTAAATATTCATCAAGTGTTTGAACATGGGTCATTGTATGCCTGTCCTACTGTACCAGCTATAAGCAAGCTCTGAGGGAAGCACATGGCTGGTCTTTAGAGATGATGCATACTGGTGCAGGGGCATTTACCTTATTTATGCATCTATTTGTTTTTCTTTCTTTTTCACACTCATCTTGACTATGAAGAGCCTGATGGATTCACCATCTGGTCGGGCGGTCAGTGCAGCATGCTTTGCAGGGTGTCCTGGAGGTATGCTCCTTGGGTCTATGTCTGGCCTCTCACTCTTCCTCTCTGACAGGCCCTTCCTGCTCTGCTTCCTGACTGCGATGAGCTAAGAAGTTGTGCTGCACTATGCCTATCTCTCACATTTCTGCTTTGGGACAGCTAACCATGGACTGTACCCTTTGAAACCATTAGCCAAACTGGACTGCTCCTCTCTTATTGGTGGACATTGGATGTTGTGGCCCAGTCACAAGACATCCAACAAATACAGTCACCTCCTGCAACCGTACTTTCTGAGGCAATGGCAGGCACATACAGACATACTCTCAGGGTCTGCTTTACTAGTCGCGTGTCAACACCTCCACAAAGTGATAATTTCTTGAGTCGATATCACATCCTGGGCTTGTGTTAAACGCTTTTCACATACTCTCACTGCTTTGTTTAGTACTCCTCATGGGCTACAGTTGGGGACACTTTTAGCATCTTTATTTTTAGAAATGAGAAAAGCAGGCTTAAAACCTGCCTGCAAAGACACATCAGTAAGTGGCAGCATGGCTGAAGTCTGACCCTGCTGTTCTGTTAGTCCTCAGGGGCCAGCTTTGATGGCATGTGACTTTCCTGCCTCACTGATGGCTGTGGCTTGGTCTCCCCTTCATCCAACTCAGTGTCAAATGGTCTACTTCAGAGACTGTGAAAGCTTCTTATGCTCACTAACTTGGACGAACTGTGTAGGTGGATTTATCTTCCCTGTTGATTTATACTAAGTAGGAAATATAGAATATCTTCTCTCTGAAGTAATTACATAAGAGCAACTAAAACAACTTCTTTTCAACCTACTTGAATAGATACCCCCAGTATATATATAGTTTTCATATGGAATTTACACTTTCCAGCTTTTTAATGAACAAATCACTGGGTGTCACTGTGACACTTCTGTCGACCTGTGCTGATTAAGGTCACCTGTTTTTTCACCTTATGCTACCCTAAAACCCAAGCCCCTCCCCAGGACCTAACATCTCTCTCATACTTTCAAGTTTTTAATAGTTTCTACATAGAAAACAATGTAGTACTTATTTTTCTGCGTCTAGTTTATTTCACTCAACACCATCTCCTCCACTTCCTGCCATTTTCCTGCAAACTCAACCTATATTTTTCTTCTTAGAATACATACCTTTTTTTTTGTTGCTTTTAGTTTTTTTTTTCCTCAGTACTTGAGATTGAACCCATGGCTTTCATACAGAGCTGAAGCTCCAGCCCTTTTTAGATTATTGATTTTGAGACAGTCTCGTGAAGTTACTAAGTTGCCCGGGTTTTGCTTGAGCTTGCAGTCTTCCTGCCTCATCCTACCGCTCTGCTGGGATTAGAGGTATGTGACCTCACACAAAGGTGCAGACCTGTTCTCATGAAGGTGGGGTGCCTGGTTGACAGGATCCGCCTTGTGCTGCACACAGCACACTGTGTAAGCACACAGTGAGGAGGAGGTGAAGAGGCTGCACACAGAGGTGGAACCCTGTCTGCAGTGAAAGCTTGGACTGGATGGTGGTGGTCTCGAAGGCACTTTCAGCTCTAGAAGCCCGCTGTGCTTACAGTAGAAGTCTCCTGTGAGCTAGAACAGCCGCCTGTGCACTGCCTGGACTCAGCGTGTGCCATCCGTGATAACGCTCTGCCTCTCTCGGAGCTGCATCTCTGGGTCTCTGCATGCCCCAAACCCCTTATGCAGGCACTCGTGTGAGGGATTGCTCAGCACATGTTTATTAAGTGAATGCACAAGTGACAACGAGCCCACAATCTACCTTTTCTCTTAGATGACTTGGGTATATTACGTGAACCACACTGGCAGCACTTAGATTTCACCCGGCCCCACAGTGAGTTTCTATCTCGTCTATCACACAACAGACAAAACACATCACCAGAGACTACATCATGCTTAACAGGCAAAACATATCCACACTCCTGCCTCCTGGATCCAGAAGCTGTGAAACATAGAAGCTGGTCCCTGGCCTCCTACTTAAGCCTGTAGCTTCTGACACCTTTATGCTATGTCTCAGCGAGAACTACAGTGTGGCCGGGATCCTGCAGGACCACGGCCAAGGAACCAGCCCTCCAGGAGACTTCCTTTCTGTCACTGCTACTTCTCCTCTCATTGTAAATATAAAGAGAAGAGCATCTTGTAAGTGGAGCGAAGGAGGTTTTTGAATGCGACAGGCAGAAAAGGATAGAAAAGGCAGAGCCACAGCAAAGTGCGGCTGACGCTGTTCTCTGGAACGAAGTCATGGTCAGACATTAACAGAGAGCCCTTGGCTTCCACTGAAGTGATATTAATTTAGAATCACTCGGCCACCACTCAAGAGATTCTTCAAGTGTCCCTTTAGATTTTAAGAGTAGTTGCCAGAAGTGTAAGAAAATGTGCTGTGTTTGTACACGTGCCAAAATGGAGGCAATGAAAGCCAGCCTTTCAGGGACAGGGCTCTTGATGGTGTGAGCACCACTGACCCTCCTAGCAGGTGAGAAACCACATTGCCATGGAGCCTGCTACTTGTCCTAAGTGTGCTCCTCTTGGAGACCATGGTAGGTTCCTTCTCCTGGCTGTGCATCAGCCTGGCCTCTCTTAGGGCTGTCTGGCAGGGGCTCGTAACTGCAAAATGTCCCTAGCTCGGGTGCACTGTGGTCTGCAGCTCTACAGTTTCTAATGCTGCTTGTAAAAAGCTAAAAACATGCAGGTGGTTGATGTTGCCACTGGACTACTGTCCTTGCACATCTGCACCTTTATCTCAGCCTCAAAGCATCTCCTAGGTGGCAAACAGGCTCTGTGGGGTGGCTGGGGCAGCATCTGGGCTGAGCAGATTTGAGTTCAAGTCCAGGATCCTGCTCTTGTTGCAAGGCCTTTGCCTCTCCAGAGGGCATCTGGCTCAGGAGTGGGAGAAAACCTCGCCTGTCTCAGCAGGATGTGGGCAAAGGAGCAGGGAGGGTGCGCTGCAAATTGCATCAAGAATGAGAGATATCTGGGAACAAACAACAGAAAGGAGGTGAAAAGAGTGAGAAATACCCAGCGAGAAGGCAAGCTGAAGATGGGCCTCGGAACCTGTGTCACAGGTTGTCTTTGAACAAAGGTTCAAAGAGAGCTGCATCCACTCCTCTGAGGGCAGAAAGAGAACAAATGTCAAACTCCTTTCCTACTTCCCACTCTTCCTCCATTTATTCTCCATAAAAGAAGGGCAAGAAAACTCTCTGAGATCTGAGAAAAGAAAAATACCCAGACCAGGTCCACGGAGAGATGAAGCAAGAAAAATAGTTTACATCTTTTTTTTTTTTTTTTTAATATATTTGGTTGTTGCAGGGTCTCACTATGCAGCTTGGACTTGTGATCTTCCTGCTTTCAGCCTCCCTGGCACTAGAATTACAGAGGTGTGCCACTCTGCCTGAATTCTGGCCCAGTCAGCCCACCCAGGGGGTGGGGCTGGTGTGGTGGCAAGGACTGAACCATGGTCTCTAAGCTTGTCTAAACTTGCCTAAACAGACACTTCAGTCTGTTGAGCTATCTTGCTGGACCCAGCAATTCTCAACTTTGAGGTTCAAAACATTTGATGGAGACACATTTGTGTCTGAACATGTCCAAGTGAAATTGTGTGCAAAGTCCTGTAAAATGGGGGTCAGTTTCCCCCTACCCCATAGCCTGAGGATTTATAGTTACAAGGGAGATAGAGCCAGACATGGTGGCCCACAACTGTAATCCCAGCTTTCTGGGAGGCTGAGGCAGGAAGATCCGAAGTTCTCGTCCTGCCTGGACCACTCAGTGGGACTCTGCCCATCCTCTCAGGCTCACTGCACTCACTCACATGAGTCCTCTCGGGGCTCTACCACTTTAGTGATAATGGGCCTCACTTCAGCAGGTTGGAGCCTCTTGCCACTCAAGGGGCATCCAGGTAAAAAAACCATATCTTTGGTGGAAGCAATAATTTCAAGTGCTGAGAAAGTCCAGAACTCTTCAGCCACACATCTCTAGAGACCTGTCAGTCTTCTGGTCCATAGTTGGTGGTTTGGATCCACTTTGCCATCACAGGACCTCCTTCTTTCTTTCCAGGCCACTCCTGAGGAGCTGCCCAGACTATTACTCTCAGGTGCACCCTACTGGTTGGTTCAAGGACTCATGACAGAAATGGTGGGTCAAAGCCTATGAAGAGGGCAACAGGGGCAGAATCAGACCAGGGTGGGTCCCACATTCCTGTAATTCCAGCAATCTCAGAAGTTGAGGCAGGAGGGTTGTAAATTCAAGTGTAGGCTGGTCAACTTAGTCAACTGATCAGATTTAGTCTCAAAAGAATGAATAGATGAATGAATCAATAAATGAGTTGGGTATGTAGCACAATGAGAGGGCCCTGTGCTTAACTCCTCAGTATGTTTAAAAAAAAAAAAAAAAAAAAAAAAAGGGGGTGACTTACAAAATCGGGCGAGACTGGAAGTCTTCCTGGTTCATCCTCTCAGACTGGCGGATTTTCAGAATCTCAGTGTAGCTCAGGTTCTGCAGTTTGCTCTTGAACTGGTCCAGGGAGCTAGGCTTGGTTGTCAGCGCCCTCATAACCTGCTCCCTCACCACCTGGATGACCTGTAGGTAGAAGGAAGACTGTGATTTTCCTGGGGACTAATCTCTCTCATTAGAAAAGTCCCCACACATGGACAGCCCCCTGCCTCCCTAGTCCCTACTGAACATACTCTGGACCCAAACCTTGCCTGTCTTTTTCCTAAGAGCAGACTGCTGTTGTGCACATCTTCTACTTTTTCATACTGTCAGAGCCACAAGGAAAGAAAAGGACTAAGCTTGAATGGAAGGGAGGGAAGCTGAGGGTGGAGGAGTGCTCCATTGACTACATGATTGCTACTGAAACCACATGGCCAACAATGAAAACTCCAGAGCAGAAATGCACAAAGGCCAAGCCATAGCTAGCAGCCAGCATATTAATTATTGCTTCCAGGAGAAAACTGTGGAGATACAATTAACCAAGGGAGTTTGTTGGCACCAGTTCAAATCGATGTATACAACAGACATCTGCATCTCCCAGTCCTCTTTCCCCAGATGTGCATGCAAATTATGCATTTAGAAATGTGCTTGCGGTCTTGCCTCTGTGAGTCAGGCACTGAAGAAAGATGTTTATTAGGTTAGAGCAGACATAGCCCACTGGAAACCTCAAGGAAAAAACAGGATGGCAGTTTTCTGCCTCAGGATAAGTCTAGCTCATGAGGAGGCAATTAATCACTGCTTCTATTAATAAGAATTATTCCTCATTGAATTACAAATGGTGGAAAGGACCAGAGAACACACAAAGGCATCCAATGGACTTGTGATCTTATTGCTGCTCTCTGTACTCTCTATTGTCGATGAGGACAATGCATACTCAACATAAGGTGTTGTCCATATCCCTGGAGCTCTGGTATGTGAGCTATGGTATCTTCTAATTTTTCTACTTAAATATTTAAGGTAAATATTATCATTACCTCCACTTTATAGATGAAAAAACCAAGACTTTAAAATGTTAAGACATTGGTTCAAAGTCATAGAGTTAGTTAGTGGGTGGCTGAGCTCGGATTTGAGCTTAGGATTGTAAATGTTCTGTTTTACCAAGGTATGAACAAAATATGCAGTGAATGTTTAAATTACAACAAAATATATTACAGTAAAAGAAATATCACTATGACACCCCCTCAAAATATTCCCCTTCCCTTCTTTGCCAATACATTTTCCAAACTTCTTGTTACTCTGTGAGGAAGTTCTGGAAGTCCTTTTTCTGGTCTTCACAAGTGGCAGGTACCATCCAGTGGACCGGCAGATTTGTAAAACTATAATGTGTTTCTTCACGCATTTTATTCACTGGATTTGGTGCTGCACAACTTCAGGCTCCTTACTAAAATCAAAATGACCATGAATGGTGAGAAGGTTTTGAATTAATTCAGGATATTGAAGAAGACACGATAGCACAGTTCTTGAAGGAGGATATTCAGAACTGCTTCACAAAATGACAAGAATGATGGGCTAGGTGTTTTTGAAACCAGGGGAATCTTTCCAGGAGAATTAATGACAATGTGTCCTTTACTGAAATATATTTTTATAATTTAAACATCCACTGTATTTTTTTTAAATCATACTTCATCCACATCTAGTTGAATCCAAGGAGAGCAAGTAGTTTAGTCTGATGAATACACCACAGACTTCATGCTGACTAAGTATAAATAAAATGCAATCTTAGTCTTCTGTGAATGAATGACCTAAGGATAGGTTCCTTTGGGGCCAAAGATCATGATAGTAGATGCATGGAAATACTGTAACAGGAATGGATGGGCTTGACTGATGGAGAAACATTTCATTGAAGAAGTCATCTGATGCAGGTTTTAGATGAAGAATAGGTGTTCAATGATGTAGCAACAAACGGAGAACTGGAATGCTCTCACACAAGAGATGAACTTGGGATTGCATCTAAGTTTGAGCTGATTACAGAAGCGTTGCTTCATGCCTCAGCATCATGGCACAAAGAAACACTTCCAGTTGACCTTGTGCTGGATCTGATCTTTATTTTATTAGTACAAGGAAAATGATTTATTCAGGATGCAGCCATATTTTGAAGTAGTGGCATAATGGTGAGCCAATGTGGTCAAGGTTGAACTATAACACTTTGCTATCTTGTATGAGGGGCACCACAGAGATGGTCACTGCCTCATTGAGAGAGCCCCAGAGTTGGGGTGAAGAGATCCCTGGAATCTCCCCATGTTACTTGGTTTTCTCGTGGAAGGTAAACCAGATAAAGAAGTACAAAGATATAGTGATCAAAATTCTAAAACAAATAGACAGAGAAGCTGTATTTGGAGAAGTCTTTAAAAGACCTTTTTATACTTGATGCCAACCCAAATATCATGGGTGCCTGAATTCAGCAAAATCACCCACTATAGTCCAATAGTCTGTACTAGTAGTGGGTTATCACCAGAACTGGCAATTTTTAGAAGTTTCTGACTTGAGCCTTTTATAGCTGAGGATATTAATATAGCTTTACTTTTTATACATTGTGGTTACAGTTTTCTGCTGGATAGTTAAGACCAAAGTAAAGCCAGACCTGCATAACTAAATGTGCAACTTTTATTATCTGAAAAGGTGAGTCAAATTCCCCGAGGATTTACCCTGGAACCATGTAAAGCACCTTGGAACACCCATTTCAGACAAAACAAAATTAAAAAGGGGATATAAATAAAGGACCATTTTGAATTAAAAAAAGATATATGTATATACAAGATAGGATCAATATAAGCTTTCTCTTAGTTCAATGAGAAGAAAGCTTTGTACTAATAGTGATTAACAAGATAGCATTTCTACATCTTGTCCTCTGAATAACTACTACAAGGACAACAATATGCAATGCATTAATTATTGTAACTGGCCTATGAACCTGTTTTGAAACTGTTTCATTGCTATTTTATCTTTTTTCTCATTGAAATGAATAAAAGCTTTTAAAAATAAAGTAAATAAACATTTTCTTACAGTTAAAGTTGAGAAATTTTAGAACTCTCCCCTTGGTTTTTAAAAGTTTTATAAAATAGCAATAGAGGAAAACTAACTTAAATGGACAAAAAGCATCAATAGGAAATCTATAGGTAAATATTTATGATGAAATATATTGACAAATATTCAAATACTAATCCAGTCTTGTGTGCTTGGAATAAACTCATTTTAGACACACACACACACACCCACCCACATACACACACACACACACACATTAGTACATATTTCAGTGCACAATGAATGCATTTGTCATTGTGAGTTTGTACACATACATAACAATCTTAATTCTTCTTTGTCTCCTTCTCCTTTCTCCCTGCTGTCTCCAGCTCTTTTTTCTTTTCCTATTTGCAAAGGCTCTATTTCCATTTTTTTCCTCTTCAACTCTTCCCTTTTCTTCTTTAACTCTTTTCTAAGTTGCTTTTTCCTTTCTTCCCTCATCTGTCTATCTATGTCTATCCAAAGTATAAATAAGGAACAACATAACATATTAGGTATTAGAATGTAAGGAGATCTTTCTCCTCTTGTTATATAGATGAAGAAGCAGTTCAAACAACTAAATGATTATGTCACTTTAAGGGTCACCTATGGAACTATTAAAGAGATAAGCATGTCCATACCAAATCTGCCTAGATACAAAGATAAGTTTAAGAAGTGGACACGTGACTTGACTTGGCCACTCAG
>PVKN010004188.1:0-34365 GCA_004027915.1 Capromys pilorides
GCAAGCCTATAAGTATATGAAGAAATGCTCCACATCACTAGCCATCCATGAAATGCAAATTAAAGCAACACTTAGATACCATCTCACTCCAGTAAGAATAGCTATCATAAAGAAATCAACCAACAACAAATGTTGGAGAGGCTGTGGGGAAAAGGGAACCCTTCTCCACTGCTGGTGGGAATGCAGATTGGTGCAACCATTATGGAAAGCGGTGTGGAGGCTCCTTAAAAAACTGGAAAATCCCATTTAATCCAGCTATCCCCCTACTGGAAATTTTCCTAAAAGAACTGAAAACATCATATCATAGAGATATCTGTGCACCTATGTTTATAGCAGCCCAATTTGTAACAGCCAAATCTTGGAAACAACCAAAATGCCTATCATTTGAAGAATGGTTGAAAAAGATGTGATATTTTTATACAATGGAATATTACTCAGTTATAAAGAATGATAAAGGTGAGCCAGGGGCTCTGCCCTCTTTTCTAGCCCCTGTCAAGGCTAGGTATACTCCACGTGAGAAGGGAGATACTTCTGCAGCACATGTGGCTCCTGGGGCACCAGTGTCACACTCTGCTGTCCCTAGGGCAGAAAGTCATACAGGCACAGCTGTAGGTCAAGCCTCGAGCTGGGCAGACTCTGGGGTCCAGACCCATGGTGGGGAGATAGGTGGTCAGCAGAGCCACACTATGGCCTAAGGCTGGGAAAGAAGCCAGTGTCCAGGACTGCACCCCAGGCGTTTGGGCATAGAGACAATATTTGAGTCATGTTATGGGAAGACAGGTGTGCAGAAATGGTCAGGGAGATCTTGACATTGTTGCATGAAGGAGAGATAGATGGTGGCAACCGGCGTGTGAGCATAGGGGAGCCTCCAACAAGCAGGCATAAGATGGTACAGCCTGACCAAGAAGAAGCCACTGGCCACACAGTTGAGCTTGCTCCTCTATGAGCACCAGACCTGGGCCAACCTCCCACCCCTGTCATCCTACATCACAATGACTCTGAGGTCATGGGGCCACCACCTATCTGACCCTGAAAGGACAATGCAGCCAGCATATATCCCTTCTCTGAGAGTGGCCAGTTGGCACTGTGCACGGATGCAAGAGCAGGGGTGAAATGGTAGGCAGGGTGCCCAAGGTTATTTGCTGGATGTCTGCCTCCTGTGGCCACAAAAGGCTGGATCTGGACACAGCAGTGATGGTGCAAATCACATTGACTGCAATGCTCTCCTGAGGAGACAGTGGTTAGAGGAACTGCCACCAAACTCGGGAAATAAGAATATCTGGAGCCAAGTTCTGGCCTGGTCAACTTTTCTCCCCTCCAGTGAGCATGGATAAATACTATGGTTATTTTGTGTGCATGCAAGGAAGCATGTACAAGAACAAAGCAGTTAGTGGAGGCACAAAGTGGAGAGGCTGCGCAAGGCCCCCACAGACTCATGCTGAGGGATCACGCCACAGGGCCCTCCCATGGCCCATGAAAAAGGTGGACCTGGTGCCCTCCAGTAGCATCTGTCAGTCACTACCAGCCAAGGAGCTGCCTCCCAAAACAAGCACCTTGGAAATCCTTCAAAAATAAAAATTGGTGGCACATGCCTATAATCCCAGCATGCAGGAGGCTGAGGCAAGAAAATCGCTGTGAGACTAAAGACAGCCTGAGCTACATGGTGAGACTCTATCTCAGAAATCAGTCAATCAATCAGTTATACCCACATGGCAATTCTGTTTCTCAAATGAAAGCTGCTTCCTTTGACCTCCATGTTTTTCACTTTATTTTTGTTTCTGTTTTATTTACCAAAGGTATCTCAGATTCATGAATTACCAAAACTATGCTCCAAATGTCCTTCTCAATCAAAATTAGTATAACTACCACACATATTTAATTGGAGATTTACTTTGAAAAGAGAACTTCTGTGGGGGCTGGAGGATAGCTTGATGGTCACCAGGTACATAGTGCCAGATACCAAAACCCAGCATGGTAGTGCACACCTGTAATTCCAGCACTGGGGAGGCTGAGACAGGAGGATCACTATGAGCCCGAGCTTTGTAACGAGAAAGAAAGAAAGAAAGAAAGAAAGAAAGAAAGAAAGAAAGAAAGAAAGAAAGGAAGGAAGGAAGGAAGGAAGGAAGGAAGAAAGAAAGAAAGAAAGAAAGAAAGAAAGAAAGAAAGAAAGAAAGAAAGAAAGAAAGAGAGAGAGACAGACAGACAGACCTGGGTGTGGTGGCACACACCTATAATCCCAGCATTTGACAGGCTGAGTCAGGAGGATCAGTGTGAGTTTGAGATCAGCCTGGGCTACAAAAATGAGCTCAAAGCCAGCCTGAACTGCATGATGAGACCCTTTCTCAAAAAGACAAAAACTAAAAAGAAAAGAAAGAAAGAAAGAAGAAAGAGAAAGAAAGAAAGAAAACTGTGTAAAACACTTTATATCTTTCAATAGTTTTCAATTTCTTTAAAGAATTGTCGCTGTTTTTTTCAGTGTTTTTCTCTTTTTCAAATTTTTTGATCCCTGTACAGCTTTGCTCTGACCACACTTCTCTTCCCAAATTCTTTTGTAATCGAATACTATATTTTCAGTTTGTACCAAAAGGACTGAAAATTACCTCAACTGAGAAGCCCAGAGACAAATGTTTGCCAGCTGGACTGGTACTTGGTAGACATAGGAACTCCTGCCCTGGAGGTTACCACACATCCTCAAGGGATGAGAGGACAGGACAGTGAGCAGCTGCCTCAGAGCTCAGCAGCCAGAAGCATGAGGGGATGCTAACGGGAAGGTATGGATCTTGCTGGGGACACCAGGAGGAAATAGGCTTAGATTCGCATTGAGCAGTGAATGCACAATTCCCCCAGGTGATTGTTTCCACCCGAGGTATGCAAGCCACAGAGGACTCCAGAGACATTTTAACACTGGATGCATGAACTATGGAATTTTCCTCACAAATTATTTCTTCTCAAATGAATCTACCACACATTGATGGGAATTTGCATCTGGAGTTTACTTCGTTCAGCTCATGGATGCCAGGAGGCCACAGCCAGGTCCAAAGAAGCCACATCCTGGTTGAGGGCAACCAGTTCCTCTGGCTCAGGACTCAGAAAATGTTGAAATGTATTCAACAGAAGCGTCTCAGATAGCCAGTCAGCCTCTTGCTTGTTGGCCTAAGAAATACTATCTTTCACAAAGACAAAAACAACTCTAAGCTTCTCTTTTATTGGGCTCCTCTGAGAATGTAATTATGCAATCACAAAACGGAAGTGGCTTTCTGCTATAGCTGCTGGCTACCCAGTCCCCACTGCTGTGGAGTTGAATATGCAATTTACAAACCCAGCAAGGGAGGGTGAGATGTGTCCTAGAAGTGTGCCCCACTCCTACCACAGTGTGTGTGTGTGTGTGTGTGTGTGTGTGTGTGTGAAATAAATATCTATTTTAGGAACAATTTTGGATGCATTTATTTTGGTTTAAAATTTTATAAGATTGTTTTTTTTTTTTTTTTTTTTTTTTTTTTTTATGTGTGTTTGGTACAGGGTCTACAGGATCTCACTATGTAGATCAGACTCATAGTGATTCTCTTGTTTTCAGCCTCCTAAGTGCTAGGATTACAGGCTTGCACCACCACTCCCAGTCTCAATTGGCATCTCAGTGCACCCAGGGGGTTGGGCTAACACAGCACACAGAGATCAAACTCGGGTCTCTGTTCTCAGTCTAAGCAGGCATTTTAGTCCACTGAGCTATCTGGTTGACCCAGAAGATTGATTTTTTTGAATATTATCATATTGAATTCTCCTATTTTTGAACAACATATTCTAAGCCCCTCTGAATAATGGGGGTGGGAACCCTGGCTCTCCATCCCTTCCCTTTGTGTGCATGGGCTCTTGGAAGACTTGCTTTTCCATTAGGAGCTTCTCTTTCTGTGCTGTCAGTTTTGAGTATCTTTTGGCCCCTGGGTACAGGGAGGAGAGGAGATCAGTGTTTTCCACCTGCTTTGACTCCAAGCCACCATTGCTCTATGACTTCCTGGTAAGCAGAAATGCACAGAATCATCACTAGTATCCTAGCCACCTGTTCTAGTCCTAGTACTGCAGCAAGACAGACCAAATTTCATGTGGTGCATTTGATGACATTTTAAACTTTGTTTCTTTAGCTAGCTGGAATCATTTCCTAGACTTTTTATCTGATTCAGATGTTTGTCAATTGCCTTCTACTATGTGGCAGTTCAGCAGGGTATAAAACTGATGCTTGATCTGGGTATGATAGTACACACTTGTAATCCCAGTGTTCAGGAGGCTGAGGCAGGAAGGGATCACTGTGAGTTTGAGACCAGCCTGCAGTACATAGTGAGTTCAAATTCAGCCTGGGCTACAAAACAGATCTTGTCTCAAAAAAATGGGGGTGTCCATTTTTGTTGAGAGCCAATGTGGCTTTTTAAATCCTGACTTCCTTTGTGATAGAGAGGCCTATGTTGGATGTTTATAGGCTTGCTCTGTCCTACTAGTGAGTTTTTCCTCCTGTATACCTTTTCCTCAAGGTGTACAGGTGCCAGATCCCTGTGGTTGCCTTCCAGTGGGGACAGTTTGTCCTCCAAAGATTTCATCAAGAAAGCTGTCCGGGAAGATGCAGGCACATGGAATTCATGGAAATAGGCAGCACACCTTCACCTGCCCTCCAGCCAATTCATACCTTTCCATTTTTGCACAATTTAAACCCTGAGTTCTCCTTGTTCCTCCCATGACTCTCTTATTGTTTCCATCTTTGGTACATATATGGACACTGAAATGTGCAGATCTTATTTCTGATAAAATGTTTAAATAGATTTTACTTCTTAAGACAGGTTCTAGATGGGCCACCTTAGCAACTTAGTGAGTCCCTGTCTCAAAATAAAAAATTGAAAAGACTTGAATGGAACTTGATGTGAAGGCTCTGGGTTCATTCCCCAGTACTAGAAACACAAGATCCTTACATGCAGCCAAGTAGCCCTCATCATTTTCCATTGGCACTATGCCTGCTTTCTGCATAGAGGAGCAACTGCGTACATGTGCCATAAAGGGCAGCAGGTCCTGGGTTCTGCACCACAGCTCCCAGGCCCTGTCCATCTTCTCAACATGGCGATGGGACTTCACAGGCCTCTGCTGGTGCTGCTGTCCAGCACTTGCTCTTGTCCCCTGTGACACAGAAGAAGTGTCCTGTTATAGCCTCTCTCTGATTGGGTCCTAAAGTTCATCAACCTCACTGCCAACACCCCCGTGCTCGTCCCTGGCCTGGGCACAGGGTCAGCACATTGTTCCTCAATTGGCCATGTAACCCATGCTGTGTCACCCTTGCTGTGGGCTAGCCTGACACTTAGAGGAGCAGCAGGCAATGTTGTGGGAAGTGGTGATCATTGCCACATGTGCCACTTGGCACAGGAGCCCACACCATCTCCAGGCCCTCGGTGAGGAGCTGGTGGGAGAAGGCATCCTGTGGTGCAGTGCTGAGTGTGGTGCATGCATCCAGGTCACTCAGAAAACCAGTCCTGGCCCTCCTGGACCTGCCCTGACTGGGTCAGCATTCCATGGGCTGAAGGCTTTTGCTGAACTAAGTGCTCAGTTAAAGTGGTCAACCTGAAAAAAGGACTATTTTTTTAAGAACTATTTTCTTATCTTGAATATATTTTATTGTAAAATAATATGTAGAGAAAAAAGCAGACCAAACAAAGTATGGCAGAAGGGGTCATGACGGGGCCACCCAGAAACCACCACAGGAGAGAGGTGACCCCTGGCAGAGGTGGCTATGGGGATGGTCCTGGCACATGGTGACTGCAGAGTCCGGGAGTACTGGCCAGGCACTTTGCAAGCATCCTGTGTTTAACTGGCCTGACACACTCTCCTATGTCCCCAACTTCATCCATAGGGAAACTTGCAGCCTGTGGGGCAAAGGTCCTGCTCCACTCTCCCATCAAATGCCACTGAGAACTTCATGGATCTCTGCTCATTTCCATAAAATCACAGAATCAGTCTTACCGAAGAGAAATTCAAGTAGGATGCAACTAAGATTGTTGAAGAATTTGTAGAGACTCAACAGCATTCAAGTGTTTAGTGTCTTATCTAAGTGCATAAAGACTTCATTTATTGACATATTTTTAAAGTCCTTTGAGTAAGCCTTATTCTTATAATTGTTGGGTTTCCTTTCTGAGGTCCTGGGATCACACAACTCTTGCTGCTTCTTTGAATGCAGTCTGATCTGTGTGTTCTTGCTCATCACCAGTGGAGACAAATTGGTGAACTGTGCTTGTAGTTCCAACACTAAATAATCTTGCTGTAGCCATGATTGATTCTAGCATCATGTGCCTATTCCCTACCATGTGCCCAGAGTAGTGCGCAGAGTGCAGAGCCCAGCTATATTCTCCACAGCTACAAGCAACACACGCATGCACGCACACACACACACACAAAGTACACATGCACTGAGAAGATACATAAACAACATGCCACATGTCACACATATTTCCAAACATAACATATTACAAACAACACACAGACACACCATGCACTTCACACCCAACACACATACAGAAACACATGCCACATATACACCAACATAGAAACAGGCACTATACCTACACACAAACAACACCCACGCACACAACCAACACACAGACACATAACATACACAGGACACATATATGATACATATACATACCATACCCACTACACACACAGATAGCATATATGCATACAAATATAACACACATATAAGCATAAGCTCACACACATCTGTACACAAACAAATGCACTATACAGTCCACAAGCACAACAGACATGCCCTGCATGTGCATAAGTACATACACCCATCTAGCATGGGCTCGTCTCTCTACATCCTCTGCTCTCAGCTGTCTGCCCTGTGTGATGGGGTGAGATCCATCCCAGACACCACCATATAGAGCCAAGAATGGCTGGGAAGCTAAGCTCACCATGGCCAACACGCAGAGCTCTGTTCTCTTTCTTTGTTTTCCCAAAATCACTCTGGGGCTCTCAGTGTCCAGGCAAATGAGAGACTTAACCTTTATGCCTGGGCTGTTTTTGATTTATCTGTGGGCAAAATAACCAAGCCCCAGTAGACAGTTTTCAAGTGGCAAACAAGGAATTCATCACCTCGTGAAATCCAAACATAAAAAGGAGAATTCAGCAGAATATAAATGTGGATGTGGGCAGAGAATCTTGGCCCAAACAAACCTTGGCCAAAATCATGTGACCGCACAGCTGTTCCCAATGTCCCTGTCACCTCCACATTTGCCCCTGAAGAGACCTTGTGCCTTCCAGGGACCCTGAGCCACAGTTCACAAAGGACAAGCAACAGGCCTGGCTCTGACCATGGCTGATAATCCATTGTCCAGTTCCACCCAGGACCCTGACTGTGCTACTGCCTGGTGCCTCTGCCTAGGCCGCCAGCATCCTGCTCTGTGTACACTCATTTTGCATGAGACTTCTTCCAAGCAAAATGTTACCAAATGTAAAACCCAGCAGGAGGCTCTAGCACCTGGGGCTCAGTGTAAACATGAGGGTGCATCCTCTTCATCTCAGGATGGGGACTTCCAGGAGGCAGAAGCCCTAGGCAGTCCAGAGCTGCAGAGCAGGAGACTTGGGCACATGATAATGTGGTGGACACTAGCACAGTACAGACAGCACTCAGACTGAGATAGAGGAGCCTGGGAGGGACAGAGCTCAGGGACAGGTAGACCAAGGGACCTGTCCCCCAAGACCAGCTGGCATCCACACTGGAGCAAACCCTTACCCAGGTCCAGGCATGAATGGCCAACAGGGCAGGTAGGTGAGAGGTGTTTGGCCTGTAGGGTGCAACTTCTCCCTCATGAAATGATGCCTGTCACCACCATCAGCCCCAGGTGTGATGGTTCTAAGGGGCTGGTCCTGGGTTACAGTCCCATGCCCTGCCCCTCCTCTTCTTTCTCCTCCCCCTCCACATCTTTCCCCTCTACTTCTTGTGCCAGGGCTGAGTGTTCCTGGATTCCCACAGCCTTGCCCTAGGGAATCCAGCCTAGTACCTTGGCACAGTTAATGCAGAAAGTACCCTCACAACCCCCACCAGGAGCCCCTTGGACAGCACTCTGGCATCGCGCCCCAAGAATATCTCTGGGCTCCCAGCACCAGGATAGTACTTGCAGCTGTATCTGGGGCATCAGGTCCTGGGGTGGGGTGTGCTTGGGACTCAGGACTTCTTCCCCAACCCTGGCAGGGTTCCACGTGGAAGGGGGTTCTCTACCACCACCACCCCAGGGTTCACTTGCACTGGCCTTGATGGGCGTGAGAGGCTCCCTGTCTGCATTCCTTCTTAAATTAAAAAAAAAAAAAAATCTTGTGACTTTTAAGCAACAACAGTAATTTAAAAATAACAAGCAGGTGTTCTCTGTCTTTGGTAAATTATAAACACTCCCCCAAACTTTGCCCTCTCTGTCATGAAAGAAGCAATCTCCCTGCTCCTCTTCCTCCCCTTCTCCTTCTCATCCCCTTTTCCCCCTCTTTTTCTCTTTTGCTTCCTCTTCCTTCCCTTCTTCTTCTTCCTCCTCCCCCTTTTCTTTCTCCCTCTTCTCCTCCTTCCTCCCCTCCTCCTCAGCTTAGGAATTGTGACCATGAGAACTCAGGCTTGATCTTCTGCTGAATGACCACACATTCCCACATCATTCTTAAACCTCTACTTTCAAAGGCAACATCATTTCCCTTTCCATTAGTTCTGCCCTTAGTAAAAGGGAAAGAAATTCAATATAAGGAATAAACAATTGGGATGAGAAAAAGGAGAAAGATAAGAAAAAAAGGAAGGAGAAAATCATGTATGTATACACATAGGGTAGCTAAGTTGATTATATTAATTTCTATCAGTTTTTGAAGATAGCAGTTAATGCTTAAAATTTTTACTTTGACCAATTTCATATGCTCATATCTGTAATGTGAGCAACTACATTGAAGATAGTAATGTGCAATATAACAACCACTGTGGAATATCTATCATCTTATTTTTTTAAATTGTGTATCATTTCTAATGTCTCATCTATTATTTTTCTATTATCTTTTATTTTTATTGTTTTATTTGTATTTATTTATTTATTTATTTTTGTATTTTTTTAGGGAAGGGTCTACAGGGTGTTCAGGGTCTCACTACTAGATTGGACTCATAGTGATCTGCCTGTTTACAGCCTCCCAAGAGTTGGGATGACAGACATGCACCAGCATACCCAGTCTCAATTGCTGTCTCAGTGAACCCCCCAGGGGGCAGGGCTGACATGGCAGGGCTGACATGGCAGGCCTGGGGATCAAACCCCCGGCCCTTGTGCTTCCTTGTAGGTGCTTTAATCTGGTGAGCAATTTAGCCAGCCCTTCTGTTATCTTTTAAAATAAAAAAGAAACATCAATTAAACACCAAGAAAGAAAATAGATTATAATACTGGCAAAAAAAATTAGTTCTTCCCTGTTTGCTTATTAAAAATAACAAATGTAAAGGCCAAAATGGAATTTTTAACAGTTACAAAAATGACCATAAATACTGAGTCTGTAAAGGTGAAGTCCGCTTCTTGTTAACCTTGACTATCACCTTGGCTAAATGAAGACTCCTGGCCTGAAGCCAGACCTCAGAGAACTGCTCTGCTCAGTGGGTCAGCCACAGGTAGGATACACAGCCCAGGGACCCCCTAGCAGCAAGGCCTTGATGGAGAAGGGGGTTATGGGAACACAACTGTGTGGACTAGACCTGCTACTGCCTCTTCCTCTGTGACACTGCTGCCCTGCTATTTCCTGGCTGCTGTGCAGTGAGTCGCTCTCCCTGCGGTGCCTTCTACCATGATGCTCCTGCCTTGGAGCAGCTGACCATGGGCTTCAGAATTCTCTGAAACTGTGAGCCAAGGAGACCTCTTCTTCCTTAAGTTATGGATGTTAGGCACCGTGTCCCAGTGATGGAAATCTGACTGGTACATCTGCCCTCTCCCTCCCTCTGTGCCCCAATCCCCTCTCCAGGGAAGGATGTAGTGCTGTTTCACATGACTGGCACCAACCACGTGCAGTGAGGGGTTTCTCTTTTAAAAGGCTATTTTAGAATAGACTTGAGGGTTCCAAAATAACACAGTGCTGGTTTTTCTTCTTCCCAGCTCCCACACATCCTACAGGCCATAGCATACTCCCCCCCACACACATACTTCTGTCCATACTGCTGTACTGTGTGTAGATCTGGCCCCTGCCCAGTGGAACCAGGACCAGGAGGCCAGGGGACTCTTGGGTTAGACCATGCTCTTGCTGGGCACCATGCAGCAAGTGCCCTGTGGACAGCCAGGCCTCACATAAAGCATCAAGGGCACCAGGGATTCTCGTCTAAGACATGCAGGATGGGGCCTGGTGAAAATCTCGCAGATGCCTATAGTGGCTCTGCAGGAAAACTTACAAAGTAGGGTCTCAGGTCCATGTGTGTCACGTAGACTGCCCTCTGCTGGACAGACCCAGCTCTCATGCTCACCAGTAGTGTTGCAAACAAGGACCCCAGCCCACCCCACAGGCTGACAGGGTGGAAGGCTTGAGCCTTCCAGAGCTTCTGGTGGACTCATACAAGTCTGCTGTCCCTTTCTCATGTTCATCTTTTCCCCTCTGATTTCTGGGAGTTCATCTGTGAGGCAGTGTGTCCAGCCCAATGTGTCTTCGGACTGGGCAACCATAGCTTTTCTATGTTGAAAAATTTTTGTAGTCAAATTTTTCAACTGCTCAGAGCTCCTGGGGTTTTGTCACCATTTAAAAAAGCTTTTTCCCATTCTGAAGTTTCAAAGAATGTTCCAATCTTTAGAAAATGCTTTTAGGATTTTATTTTTAACCATGAAATGTTGGAGCCATTGGCACCTGCCCTGCTGTGTGGTGTGCGGGGGAAGTGTGCCTTGCTGTTCTTTTTGGGTGACTCCCCAGGCATCTCCATAGTCCCTTCCTAACCTCCTCCTTGGCTACACCACCTGTGAGCTCTACATTCAGGCTGTGTGCTGCTTTGATCGATGTCTTAGTGTGTGTTCTAATGCTCTTCCTTCAGAATCTCCAGCTGCTTGAGCAGCTGCCCCTTAGTATCTGCTTGGGCCCCTCTGCTCCCTTCTTCCCCTCTCCTCCACCCACCCCTGCCTCTGGGTCCTTGGGCCAGTTCCTCAGTTTCCAGATAAAGGAGTCAGCTTCTCCATTTCCTCTTGTTGCTTTTGGATGTTTTCCAAGGAGAGAAAGGGAAATGTGGAGCCAGCCAGCCAGCGGCATCCAGTGCCCCAAATGCAGACCACAGCTTGTGGTTTGGGTCAGAGCTATAGTTTCAGACAGCTGCAAACCTCTGTTCAGGGAACATAAAATAGCCAGCCCTGTGTGGTTACAGTCAAGACATTCCCATCCAAGGAGCCAGGTGTGCATAGGTGTGGCGGCTGACATGTGGCCATCACAGAGTTTACCTGACACCGGATGCTTCCTAATTTAGGAAGCATTTCCCACCCCACAGAGGGCTCCATCAGCTCCTTGAACCAATGTGCTACCAATATGCTATTTCATCTCAGAATCACAGCTAGAGAGGAACTTGTGTGCAACCAAATGATGAAGACCCCAGACTAGGCCTAAGACCCCTTCCTACACAGACTTCTGGAAAAGCAGAACTTTCTTCAGAGCAGGCCTCAGGACAGCAAGGCCTCAGTACCTTCTACTGCTTCCCTATGTGGGGCAGACTTCTGATTTCAAATCCACAATTCTGAGGCTCCAGGTGGACACTTCCTCCAAGCCCAGACTCAAATGTGTGGAAAAGTAGGGAAGCAAGTGTCCCATAGGCCAAGCATGGGCTGCAAGGTGACCTGTCCTTTCCCCCTCTTCCCTGGCTGTGGCACCTTTCAGTCAGTCTCTGATCTGCTGTGGTTTACTTGACAAGTCCTGCATGTTTGTCTTATAGCACCCACTGTATTTCTTTCTCAGTGACAGAGAAATCTTCACCTGAGCTCCCTGTGTCTGAACAGCACGATGGGGAAAGCGCTCCCAGGCCCACAGGGCAATGGTACCTGGCCATGCCTGTCTCCAGTCTCTGCTGTGTGTCTGTGAGTGAGGTCCCCTGCCTTTGACCAGATCTTCTTCTTTCTTCACATTTCATCCCATATGGGAAGCCCTTGCCCATGAGATACCATCCCCAGCATCTGGCTGATGCTTTTCAGCTAGGAAAACAAACTGGGTCCCAGCTGTGGTCTTTCAGATTTACAGAGGGCTTCTGGACATCTGTCATTCAGAACCTGAAGCTTCCTTTTCCTGCCAGCTTTTAGGACCCCTTGAAAGTCTGGAAGCACAACAATGTGATGGGCACTGTGCATTGCCCTCAGTCTTGACAGCACTGGTAGCTTCTTCAGTCTGACACTCATTCTTTAAGACTCAGGATTCTCTTTCCCTGATCACTCAGTATCTCATTCTGAGCCCTTGGGGTAGCACTTGGGTTCTGCCTTCTTGGCCTTCATTTTTGTGTACGTCCAGCATTTTAGGAAATCCCCTCCTCTCCTTCCTACCCTTCTCACAAAGTCTTACACGAAAGATCACGTTTCCAATCTGGGTTCTCTTTCTCACTCAGCAACTGCTCCTTGTCCCAAGAGGCAAGCATGGTTTTTCCTAGACCTCTTCATAGGTCTTATAGCACTGATTTTTAGAGACTCTTCTGGCTCCAAAGGACCCATATTCATCAAGACCTGGTCCCTAGCCCTGATTGCTTCCTGAAAGGTCAATGGAGCCAGCACAGGGTGGGTCTGGCTTCCAGTTCTCTCCTTGTCATTATGTGGCCTCAAACTAAATCCCCTCCCAGAAGGAATATGGCCCAACAGAGGTCCTGTGTTGAGCTGACTCCTTTTGCTCTCTTGTCTGTTTGCAAAGCATTGGTCCTAGAAGAAGGTTGATACTGTGCCAAGGGTGGACATCAAGGAGGGAGAACCTTTCTCATCACTGAGTCATAATACCTGATACCCACAACTGAGAGGAGGAGAGGCCTAATTTGGAACATGGTTCTAGGGATTCCATTCATGGTCACCAGCTCCAAGGCAGGGGTATCACAACAGAAGGAGTGGAGAAAAGCAGTTTAGTTCATGGCAGAACAGAAGCAAGAGAAGAAGCAAGAGACCATGGATAGCACCCAAGGCCATGCCTCTGCAGACCCAAGCACATACCCAGTGTGCCCCACCATTCCTGGGGCAGATCCCACATCAAATAAATTGACACTGCACACTCATGACCACATCTGGCCCCAAATGATGAGAGAAGCAGGGCTGTCCACAACCTGCAGCTGTTACCACAGGTCTTACCTTCTGGACACTGCCACTGTCATTGTTGCTAGGGCTGGACACTCTGTCCATGCAGTAGGTGGTCTAGTGTCCATGGTCTCAAGGCAGGCAGATGGCTGCACCCTTTCCCATCATTGCCTCCTCTGACCCTTAGTCATCCTCCCACCTCTACCTCAAGGAGCCCTATCCCCATATCCTCCTCAACCTCCTGCCCAGGCCACCCTGAGCCAGCTGGCCACCCCCTGGAATCTGTAGTGCCTGCCTATGTGGGCTGTCCCAGGATTACCTCCTACCATGGCCTTCACAGCTATCTGTGTACCCTTCTTTCCACTAGCTCCCAGCATGTCTGCACCCTGTCCCTGCCCCATCCCTAGCAGCCTGGCCATCATGGCACAGTGTGGGGGCCAGGGTCTAGGCTCCCAGAATATCACTATGCCCTGGCATTCATGTATATAGAAGGACTTCTCCTGGGTACTTGGGAGGTCTCACAGGGAGAGGCAAGGGGTGAGACCAGTACCTGTACCTTCTGGGGAGCACAGTGTAGGGTGCTGAATATACCTGGTAAGACACAGCCAGCCATGCCTAGCAGCCCCGGAGAGTAAGAAGAGGCCAGACAGTGGCATATCCTACACACAGGTCCTGGATCTCCAGGCCCTAGAACACCCTGGCCAAGCTATGTCTGGGCTGGGCTGAGTCAGAAATGTGTACTTGGGGTGAGCAGGAGCTGACTGAGCACTCCCATGCGCTCCAGCATGGCTGGGGTAGAGTATAGCTGAGGATGGCTCCATTGTGCCTCACTGAGACTGCTCTGGAGCAAGGCCATCCACTTCTGTGACAGCTGGTCACCTCAGGACATCTCTCACAGGTCCAGAGCTGTCACCTTCAGACATCCTCCCACCCCAAGCAGGGACTCAGGCCCGCCCACCTGTGCAGCTCCTGCCTCAAGGGTCAGCTTCTCCTCCTGACCAGACAAGGCACAGAGCAAGACAGCTGTACTTTCCATAGACCCACCATCCTGGCTGTTAAACACGAGGGCTCTGGGGCTGGCATGGGGTCAGAGGACACAGCTCTATCTTGAAGTTGGCCTTTCTCAAAAGCTCAAACATGATCAAACGCCACATTCCTGAAGCTAAAAATAAGTATGGAGCCCGACATTTCCTAAGACTGAGCATCTAGCCAAGACTGCCTGCGGGACCCACAGCACACAGCTTGGCCAATAGGAACAAAGTGCCTGTCACACTGCCTCAGCCCCACTGGGCCTGGGCACCTATTCTCAGATACATATGGTTCCAACAGAACCTCTGAAGCCCAGGACTAACCCCAAGTCCCTGTGTCCCTACATGTCCTAGTGTCCAGTGCATCCATACCCTACAGAAAGGACCAGGCAAAGGGCCTGCATCTCCCAGGGCCAGCGGGGAATCAAGCAGTGGAGATTAGCTCTGAGAAAAGACAAGAGTGCAGAGATCAATTCCAGGGCAGCAGGAGATAGGGGTTGGGTCATGGGTGCAGCAGGGCAGATGGAAGCAGGGCAGCAGAAGCCACATATGCAGATGGGGAGAAATGGGCAGAAAAATGGATCCCGCAAGTGGGGAGATGGGGAGGGACAGGCAGGGATTTCTGTCTTCAAGGATTTAAATGAAAAGCTACAACTCACATTGTGTCCCCATGACTGTGGCTCACCACAGAGAGTGGAGTTGGCCTGCTGACCCCCCACCTCACTGCTTGCATGCTCAGGGAAGGCTCAGGTTGGAGGGGTGCTACAGAGCTGTGGAGGACAAGGTGAACCCTCCTAAGGTACCCTCCATGTGCACATGCCAAAACTTGGTGTGGAATTCATTCTACCCAGTGGCTCAGCCCTGCTGACCTGTGCCGGGGAACAGCAGCCCTCCTTTTCTCTCCAGATGGCAGGGACTCCATGCCTTTCTGCCCACCAGGAGATAGCCTGCTCCCTACTCTGTCACCAATGCTGGCTGTCACAAAGGCACAGAGAGGTCATAGGGAGGGGCCTGTGAGGTCTCCTCCATGCCAGGAGCCCAGGAGCTAAGCCCAAATGAGCCCCCTCAGGTTCTGGGCACCTCCTTATGCCCTCTATTGCAGCCAGGACCCCCTTCTCCCAGACACTGTCAGTCAGGAGGGACCAGCCTGTGGGCACTCAGGGCAGCCAGTGCTAGGGACAAAGAGGCTGCACTGTGCAGGACATGATGGTTTTGCCTGCCTGTCTGCTCTGGTCTCAGCTGCCTTGTCCCTGGCCTCTGTGTGCCCTACGCTCAGGAAGGACAGCATATCTGCTGCCTCCTGCACCCTGCACACACAGTGAGATAAAGGCTCCCGCCGGCAGGCAGCAAAGGTCTCGTCCTTGGAGCGCCTGCCTACTGCTATAAATACATACTGAGTCAGAAATCAGCCGCTTCCCGCAGCAGCCAGTCCTTCTCGGCCCGCGCCTGGGACCAGGCCCTCCCCAACCAGCATGACCTACTTTCCCAGCTGAGCAACACTGAGGGGGAAGATGGTCACTAACTGGCAGCCCTGTGTCTATTCCATGTGGCTGGGCAGGGAGAGTGACTAGGGCCAACCTGAGCAGAGACTAGTGCCCAGACCCCTGCCAGAACTGAGCTTAGAATGGGTGAGCAAAAACTGCATCACTGGTCCTATGTGTCCAGCCCAGGGCTTCCTTCTATTCTTTTAGAGCCAATAGAAACCAGGACCCTGACTTCTGAAGTCCTAACCTATGGTCCTAATCTATGGTTTAGGGAGCAGCACCACAAACTCTCAAGCTTTCAGGTCAAGCTACTTCCTGCTGAGGCTGGATAGCCAATCTCTAGGGCTGCCTCTCGAAGGCCCAGGAGAAGCTGTTTCCCTGCCCTGAGTGGTAACCCCTTCTCTCAGGGCCACTGTCCTCTCCAGGCCCCCATATGCATCTGCCAAGTATGTGTACAGCTTGGAAGCAGAGTTTTCTATGCACTGGGAAAGTGCCCACACAACCGTGCACTATTCCACCCTGGTCAGGAGGCAGTGGTGGTGGACCAGCACAGGTAGTCACAGTAAGTGACTGCTTCTCACATGCCTGTAGAGTCCCTGTTTCAACAGTGAAGGCTGCTGTTCATGCCTTACCTAGTCCCACTCTGCTGGTTTCTCCCTGCTAGCCAAATTGGGTATCCTGTAGCCCCTGCTCCAAGGCCGCTTTTGCTGCCTCCAGATGGTGACCAGGCAGGGGTCAGGGCCTTCTGAGTGGCCATTCACACAAGCCTCCAGAACAAGTGGACATATCCCCAGAGAAACCTCTAGAGACCCATGTTGGAACCCCTGAAAACTCTGGGTCAGAAGAAGCCTCTGCTGGTGGCATAAACCTATAATCCAGCACTCTGGGAGGCTGAGGCAGGATCACAGGCCAGCCTGGGAAACTTAGTGACTTAGTAAGTAATAGGTTCCAGCCCAAATATAAATTGCTAAATTATTATGGCAGCCATCTAACATGGCTGAATTCCCAAAACAACAACATCATTCCAATAACCACTTCCTTCTTCCCCCACCCCAGTCCTGGGCACAATTTCCTTTCTCCTTTCCCACACCAGAGACTCCAATCACCTCCTTAGGTATCACTAAACCTGTTCCTCAAAATCCACCCCTAGCAAAATTCCATAAAGTCTCAGCCTTCCCTTGTCTCAAGTCAGAGGGTCCTTCATCTCCTTGCTGTCAATCTTCTCTATATCTTCAGAGTTAATAAAGGTTTCCCCTCCCTGTTCTTTTTATTGCTGCTTATTTGCTGCACTATGGAAAAAAACTAACATTCTGGTGCCATGATTCAGATTGGTGAGCCACGTAGTGCCAGAGACTTACCTGGTTTTTGAGCTTCCTCACCAAGGAGCCACTCACTTCTACCTCTGCTGCCTGCCATTGCTAGCTTATGTCCAACACCGGACAGTCTTAACTCTTACAGGTGAGCCCAATCACTTCTAGAGGGATCGTGCCTCATTTTTTTTTTTCTCATTTCAAAAATCAAGAGCTCATATGGGGATCCCTTTTCCTCATCCATCTGGACTCTAGAACCCTGCTTTTGCTGGTGTCAACCACTAAAGTAGACATTGGCCTTTTTCTCTCATACACCAGATTAGAAAGTGATGGCTGGGCCAAAGTGCTGCTTAGGCAAGCCTACGCAGGCACAGGGGACTGTAGTTCAATCCCTGACACCACATGCCATGCCATCCCTGCCCTCAGGGTGGGCTGAGCTGGCTAAAAAAACAAAAACAAAAACAAAAAAGAAAAGAAAAAGTGATGGTCTTCTAACAAGGGTGATGTTGGGCTTTTGCCCTAAATCTTTGGCTGACTCTAATTCAGTCACCATGAGGAATATTCCTTCTCATCCTCCAAAACACAGTCCACTAGGTTTTCTCCTAAAGAACCTCAGTAACCTCCAACCCATAGGTTATCTCAAACCCAAACAACTAACTTTTTACTGCCAATGGCTTGACCACAATATAAATTCAACAATGGAAGCCAGTGGCCTAAACTTCTTGCCATTTCATTATCACAATGGCAAATGGCCAGAAATCCCTTAAAAGCCTTTATTGACTCTGAAACCATGACCCCTACCTTCCTTCCTCTGGTATCCCCCTAGTCTTAACCACCAGTACTATGCTCTCCACCCTCTCTGCCAAAAACTATCTTGTCTGCTTGCTCTGTCACCTATAACAATATCTCTGCCTTCTGCTTGCATCTCTACCTTCTCCCCTGTAGGTTCTGCCATCTCTTTTTCTTCCCTGAGGGGATTTGCGGGTTAGCTCAGTGGTTTAAGTGCCTGCGTGGGCAATCCCAGTCAGGCACAGGGGCAGCGGTTTGATCCCCAGACCCACCCTTAAAGCAGCCTGAGCCAGCCAAAATCAATCAATCAATCAATCAATACTTCTTTCTTCCCTGTATCATAACCTCAGGTGTCTGAAGCCCTCCCTCCCATCTTTTTTCTTCCTGTGTTCTATACCCACTCCCACGTGACTCAACCACCCCCAGCTGCACCGCCAGCTGGTGACCATTTGCCATGTGGCCAACCACCACCATCTTGTGCACCATGTGGCTATCTGCCTCCACCATATAGTCACTCCTCTTGTGACATCAGAGGGTCAGCCTGCAGTGTCCCATCACACAAGAGTTCACCACCATCTTCCAGGCCATGTGCCACTGTCTTACAGTTGCTCTTCTTGTGATGTCAGCGCACCACCTTGTAACGCCTCATGGCATGATCTTGCGCCATCATCTTGCGGTTGATCTTCCTCTGATATATATAGTAAATATAAATGAAAAGTTTTATGTTTTTCAAATTATTATAAGATATCTCTACTAATTAACCTACAAATAGTTCTAATTAGTCTTTTTATAATTACAAACTTTATTTTTTGAATTTCTATTACTTTAGTGAAATTTTATATCATTTCTTTTTGTAATTTTATAATCATATAATTTTATTAATAAGACATAACAATGAGACAGTTTCAAAACACGTTAGTAGGACAGCCACAATAATTAATACAATGTATGTTGTCATCTTCATAGTAGTAAGATGCAGAGATGATAATTTTTCTAAGCACTACTGGTACAAATATTTCTTCTCATTGAGCTAAGAGAAAGTAATTGTATGCATAGTCCGATATTCCATAATAGTAGTGGGTTATCAGCAGAACTGGCATTGTTGGAAGCTGTTAACTGGAGCCTTTTACAGCTCAGCATGTTTAGCTAGCTTTATTTTTTATGCCTCATGGTTAAACTTTTCTGCTGGATGGTTAAGGCCAAGGTGAAGCAAGACCTATGTAACAAAATATGTAACTTTTGTATCTGACAAGGTCAGTTAAATCCCCTCAGGATTTACCTTGAAACCACATACACATTTTGTAGAACTTTTGTCAGTGTCAGCCATCTGGATGAGTCATGGTCATTGCTTGACCAGTTTGCTCTTTGTGAAAGCCCGAGAATGTTTACTCTCTAGGTGACTCTCCTTATGCACACTATACCCCGTCGATCCCTCCTCTGTAGCCCCATAATCTCCTTGAACAGAAAAATTGGAATATCACTGAATTATAGAATGTTACAGTACAGGTTCTCTTACGTCCTGAGTCCTCACTGACCTTGAACAGCTAGGGCCAAAATGTTGGCTATCCTTGTAGCCCTTTTTATTCTCTAAATTTTTAGTCCGCAAACTTAAGCTTTTAACCCTCCAGAAGAGAAGCTTAGTGATGCTATTACTCTATAACACTGGTCTTGAGCTTAACATCACTGTCTTTCTGAATATCAAATGCCTTGGACTTAATGTGGAACTGGTATTTTCCATCAATCATTGATATTCTAATAAAGCCCTAAAGAATGTGATTTAAAAACAGTTGCACATTTTTACACATAAATTTAGAAATATAACCATATATAAAATTGTAGCAGGTCAATCCTATGGCATTTTTTCTTGTCTCTTATTCTCTTTTATTACCCTTTTAAAACAAACAAACATTTACTTAAGAATATGGCAATAATTGAAGTGATATTAGAAGCAGTACACATCTAAAAGACCAGGAGTGACAGGCATTCCAAGCACGGTTTTAGTATTACACATTGTTATCCTCATCAAATACCTGTTGGAGATTCTTAGGACCATTGTCTAATTTATCCTGTGTACATAAGTGCCCTGCCATGTTTCCTAACTTTTCTGCTTGCTGTCTCTTCATTGTTTAATTCTTAAGTTCTTGATTTCCATTTAGTTGTGTTATCTCTTTCCATTTTTAGTTTGAGTTCTTACACTAGGGAGACTATACAATGTTTACACATGTAGGTCTGGTTTATATGTTCAAGACACATCCACTTATTTATGAAGGCTTAGAGTTTATCATTCTTTATAGCTGAGTAATATTCCATTGAATAAAAACACCACATCTTTTTCACCATTCTTCAGATGATGGGCATTTTGGTTGTTTCCAAGATTTGGCTATCACAAGTTGGGCTGCTATAAACATAGGAGCACAAACATCACCATGACATGATGTTTTCAGTTCTTCTAGGAAAATTCCCAGCAGGGGGATAGCTGAATTGAATGGATTTCCAGTCCTAGTTTTTTAAGGAGTTTCCGTACTGAGTTCCATAATAGTTGCACCAGTCTGCATTCCTACCAACAGTGGAGAAGTGTTCCTTTTTCCCCACAGCCTCTCCAACATTTGTTGTTGATTTCCTTATGATAGCCATTGTTTCCGGGGTAAGATGGTATCTCAGTGTTGCTTTAATTTGCATTTCACAGATGGCTAGTGATGTGGAGCATTTATTCATGTATTTATAAGCTTCCAGTATTTCTTCCTTTCAGAAGTGTGTGTTCATCTTGGATGCCCATTTCTGGATTGGGTCTTTGAATTTTGGGACCCTAATATTTTTTTAGTTCTTTATAAATTCTAGATAGAAGACCTTTGTCTGAATAATTATTACAATTACAAACTTTAAAAGGTTATTATAATCTAATTTGGTCAAAAATATATTTGAGTGCACTCTGATTTTGTAAAGATGGTCTTTTGTGTGTTCTATGTATTTATTTATGAGTTTGTATGTCATTCTGTGAACAGCTATTCCTCTTTTCATTTTAGCTTTGAAATACAGATTTAGAAGCATTTTTTTTCTCCTGAGTCACCAGCTGGATAACTGGATAATATCAAAATTGGCTTATTCATGAGTCATCAAAAAATTTTAAGATAATTAAACAAAAATTGTTAAAATGAGGAGAGATTGTTGGATATAACTCCATTTGGTGGATAGAGAGGTGGCTAACCTTTGTCCATTAGTAAGAAGGCCCCCAATAATCTCCATATTCTCTTGGAAGACACCCCCAATAATTTGGTCATTCATTAAAGGATTTTTTTTTCAGAAAAAAATTAAAATAAGGCTTTCTCATAGAAGGTGCTCTTGATATATTAAGTTTATTTATACCTACTAAATGTACAGTATTCTATGATGTAAATTTTATTTCAGATTTCAATGTATGCTTTTCTCTTACGATCCAAATTTGTAATAAGAGGTTCATGTCAGGCCTACGTCAGGTCATGAGTCAAATAGTAATTTTCTAACAAAAGCTTGCGATATGTATGCAGTGTACACTTAGAGATGCTTAGCTAAAATGGAGATTTCATCATGACTCTTTTGCTATGCTATTATGTATGACTGTTGATGTCAAATGATCTCTGTAAAATTATATAACCATTATCTGTTAACATTCTACAGTGATTTTAACTATTAGAACATCGAGGGTTGGTAAGAAATAATGGTTCTCTGATTACATTTTATACTTTTTTAAAAAAATTTATTTGGGAAGACAACAATATGTAATGTATTAATTATTGTAACTGCCCTACTAAGCTGTTTTGAAACTGTTTCACTCTTTTATTTTCTCATTGAAATGAATAAAAAAATTAAAAAATGTATTTGGCTGTTACAAGGTCTCACTCTGTAGCTTAGACTTATAGTAATTCTCCTGTTTTCAGCCTCCCTAGTGCTAGGATTACAGGCATATGCCATGACACCCAGACTGTCCCTGGAGTGGGGCTGGTGTAGCATGTGGTGCTAGGGATTGAACTGTGGCCCCTGAACTTGCCTAAGCAGGAGTTTTAGTTCACTGAGCTATCTCACCAGCCCACACTTTATATTTCAAGGTGCTTAATTCTCAGATAAAACTTTGATAATTAAGCATATTGCTCACACTACAATGTAATGTCATTAGCCTTCTTTTCTAGATGTTCTACAACTGAGGTTTAGAGACCAAAAATTAGAAAAATAAATGGGCTAAAAGGATAATCAATATTTTGGCCCTAGAGAGATACTGCATAATTCCAAAGTACATCCTGAGATTAACTGGCCTTAATAGCCTGAACCTGACATGCGTGCCAACCTTAAAAAAGACAGATCTTGGCCCTGAAACCCCACCAGGGAAACTTACTTAGCCTGGCTTTCTATGTCCTCAATAATAGAGACAAAAAATTAACTATATACAAGTACCAGCTTTTAGCTGTGGCACTCAGGGATCACTCAAAGCAGGACTTTGCTAAGGTGAAGCTAAACCTAAACAAAATGATGCCACTCAGGGCCTTCCTTGACAATGTTTCAAGTGCTGCAAAGAAGGACACTGGGCATGAGCCTGCCTCAACCTGCAGCACAACAAGGACCTCGTCCCACCTACCAGCTCAAAGGTCCCTGGAAATGTGACTGCCCTGTCCACCAAAGAGTGGGTAAGTCATCCAATTCCCTACTCTCACAGGAGAACTCACTACAGCTGGATCCACTGATAGTTGTCCTGTTTAGTCTTACTGAAGATGAATGATGAAACTCAGAGTTCACAGCCCCCATTGAGGTATCTTTGTCAGAGATCCAAGTCTTACTGAACATTTCAAATAGGACACTCTTGTGGACACAGTGACCACATATAGTGTTCTTCCCAAGTTTTCAGGTTGCTGTATTAGATCTACAGTCTCCATAGTAGGAGTTGATGGCCAACCTAAGTAACCCCTTCAGACAGGGCCCATCCCCTGCTGACTCCAGACACTGATTTTCACTCATTATTTCCTTTTGATCCCAACCTGTCCCACCCCTTTCATGGGGAAAGATCTCCAAAAGCTCCACTTTTCTTTCACCTCTTCTCCCCTCTGTGCTAGTCCTACATACCCAACCTCAATGTGAAACCAGTTCCCCTCTCCCTCTTCCCTTATTGACCATATACTCTGGGACACTTCCGGTTCCTACTCACTGTACAATACTCCCATTCTTCCTATACTCAAATACACTGGCTCCTATAATTTAGTTCACATTTGCAGGGTTATAAATAATGAGGTTACACTTATTCTGACACATTGTTCATACATGATAACAAACACAAATACTCTAAAAAAGGACAAGATATGAGATAGTCAGTGGACCTATAGAAAGAGAGGCAGATGGGCTTTTTAAAACCTACCTCATCAAACTTATCCTGGAACTGCACCTGCCATGGCCTAAATTCCTTCCCTTGGCTCTAACTAGACTCAGAGTACTTCCTAGGATATCTACTTTCCTAAGCCTCTCGAGAACAAACATCAGGAACTGAAAAACTGATACCCCCTTGCCACGGTCATGGTGGAATGACACATTTGGATCATGGATCCCCTTCCTGCTGCCTCTTCTCTATCCTCTTTAATCATGAGAATGATATGTCTACTCATAGCACACTGCTATTTTAAACTTTGTTCACGGTTTCTTCAGTCTTGGGTGTGAGCCTTCACTAATGATGAACTTCTTGTCTGGCCAAGACACTGGGCACTAGCTTCTACATGGGCATGAACCACCATTATGTCAATACTTTCTGCCCCCACCCCAAACAACACCACTGTCTAGGAGAAAGCAGTCTAAGAGAGCCATTACCCCTTCATAACAACTAAAAGATGAGAATGATGGTCCAGTGAGATGGCTCAGTGGTCTAAAGCACCTGCTTAGGAAAGTTTAGGCAACTGTAGGGACTGCGATTGGATCCCCAGCACCACATGCTGTGCCAGCCCCACCCCCAGGACAGGCTGAGCCGTCCATACCACAAATAAATAAATAAGGGTTAAATTAAAATTTATTTTATTTATTAATAAAATAAAATTAAATTTAAAAAAAAAAGATGAGAATGATATGTTCCAGCCCAAGTATAAATTGCTAAATTATTATGGTTGTCGTGTAACATGGATGAATCCCAGAAACAACAGTTTATCTTTCCAATGACCACTTCCTCCTGCTTTCCCACCTCAGTCCTGGATACGATTTCCTTTCATCTTTCGCACACTACAAGGGAGCCCCCAATCAGCTCCTTAGGTGTCACTAAACCTGTGCCTCAAACTCCACCACTAGAAAGTCCATAAAGTCTCAGCCTTCCATTGTCTCAGGTCAGAGGGTCCCCCATCTCCCTGCTGTTGATCTTTTTTGTGTCTTCAGGGTTAATAACGGCTTCCCTATCCCTTCCTTTTTCTTCTGCTTTTTTGTTATGCTGCCAAAAAGCCTATCAGTAAGACACTGCTTCAAAATTTTAAAAAAGAGAGCTGGAGATGTAGCTCAGTGCCAAGGTCCTAGGTTCAATCTTCAAAGGTGAAAAAGGGAAAATGACCCATTGAAGCTTGGGTTATACTGGATACAAAGTGGAGGATTCCCTAGGCATTGCCATTTGTTGTGCCTCAGGTACTGGGTTGCCAGGGTGGCCTGGAGGCCTAGCTCACCCCCTGTGGAAAATGTATGTGGGATTCCTGGGCTGTATGCTAATGCTTGTCACTCCTGCACATGTCTACCATGTGTACAGCTTGGCACCTTGGCCCCTAGGGGCCCCATGATGTACACCCTGGGGGAAACAGGAGGGAATTCCTGCTTCCTAGGTTCCTCTGGCTGCAATGCTGAGCTGAAGTGGACAAAGGTTCCCAGCAGTATCCATGAGTGCAGTTGCCTCATTGCTTATCCTCCATGCAAAAGCAACTTATTAAGGAAAACTGAGGCAGGAAGCCCAGCACGAGAGGGCCAATAGCTATGATGGCCTGATGGAGACCACTGGGAAGTGGCTCTAAGCAGGATTTATATTAACTAATTGCCTTTCCAAGTTTGCTTGTAAGTCTGCTGAAGGCCTGGGTCCCTTGTCTGGAGATGGGTGGCCTGCAACGGTGGGTAAAGAAGTATGGCATTTCAAAGGATAAGACAAATCCTGGGATGAGGACACCTGGATCCAACCTGAATTAGGTAGATAAAGAATGTAGCTGCAGGCATCTCATTCCTGAGGTGAAGGCAATAATATAGTTCTCCTAAATTAATGTAGTATATTACTTGAAGAAGCCCTTAAAGGGTTCCCCAAGTCCTGATCTTCTTCAATATTCCCTCCCTTTTTTTTTTTTTTTTTTTTTGATAACATAATATGGGTAGCCTACAATTCTTTGCCTTAACTCAGAGAATCTTGAATTCTATGAAAGGGTTTTGATGCTCCTGGAGCCCTGAAATCATTTCGTTTGTCTCATTTATTTAAGCCTTACCATCTACTTGTTTGGGAGATTATGGACCTAGTCAGTCCACCATGATTAAAGTATAATAATAATGGGCCAGTGGCCATCTCTAGTCAGGGCTTTCCTCAGGCTGCAAAGTTGCTGCACACCCTCAGCACACCATCAAGGGTCCTGTGATGCCCAGAGACAATGCTTGGGCCACCCTCACGGTGTCTCATGCTTGCTTCCTTGGTCCCCGGGTCACCAAGGGGAGCAACATCTCATAGTCAGCAGGGCCTCCAAGGGTGGTTTCAGAGAGCTGTTGAGGCTTCTCAGAAACAGCAGGACACCTGGCGAGGCATGAGGAGAGAGGATGATGGCTCCTTCCTGCCTGGATTCTGATGTTCATGACAGGTCTAGAGGAATAAATGAAGGATTTAAACCAGGTGTGTTTAAATTAGCTGCGTGTGAGAGAAATTTGCTCTGCTATCTGGGGGACCCAGGTTCCAGCCATTGGACTGAATCTATCCCAGGGTCATTCCAGCTTCAGGCAGCAGAGCCCTCAGCAGCAAATTTTTCCACAAGGTTCCTTCTGTTTAGGAGACACTGAACTGGGTAATTAGCACCTCACTGATCCTCCTCACACACCCTGTCCTTAAGTCTCTCCATCAAGTTCTCCAGGATGGGTTCTTGGGCAGGCAGAGACATCACCTGAGCAGTGACTCAGTGTTCACCATGAGATATGGGCTAAGACCTCCTGCAATACAGCCAACAGTGTAGGGCAGATATTCATTGTCTCCAGACTGCATCTCCTAAGGCTTTTTGTTTAGGCGGAATCAGTGGTGGGGGTCAGAAGGGCCTTGACTTGGGAGAATCCCTAGCATGAGGGCTCCAGCACAGATGTGACATCCACAGAGCCCTGCAGAATGACCCTGGTCTCATGTGGCTATGCAGTGGCAGTGGGGCCACTGCTGTTTTATGCTCAGAGAGCTGCAAGCTGGGAAGCCGATCTCAAGAGGGCTCCCTGGTCCTCACCCAGGGGTCCTCACCTCAGGGTCAATCGTTAAGCAGAGCTCTGAGATGTACTAGACATTGAGCAACCAGAGGTGACAACTTGCTTTCATTTCCTCTGCCAAATCAGCTGATCTGGCCAGGTCAGGATAGATAGGTAGTAAGGAGGTCACATCCCCAAGCTCCCACCCTTGTATGCTGGCACAGCAAGGTTCCAAGACTACGCATGGCATTGGACTCTGAACCAGCAAACTTCTCACCACAGAGCAGCTACAGGGGCCCTGTCCTTCTAAGATTGGCATCATGGGCGATGGGGCCATAGGAACCAGGGCAGGTCTTATCTGTTTCCTCCCCTGAAGACCGTGCTTGAGCCAAGCAGGTGAGAGTGGCAGGAGGGGGCACTAGGGATCCCTAAAATTGAGAGGAACCTGCATCAATACCTCCTCTGGGCTCTGTGAGAGCTGCATTCCAGGGCCAGGCCACTGGACTGTCTTGCTACTGTAAGTGCCACTTGGCTCCTCTTCCCAGGTTCCTGGGAGTTCTTCACACTGGATTCATCCAAGCCTGCAAATGAGTAGAGCCAAGGAGGCACTCAGTCAGCATCTTCCTGCCTCAGCCTGGCTCTGGCCCTGCCCTGTTGCAAGTTAGCACAGCTCTGCACCTTCTGCCTGTTCCTCCTGATCCCTTCAGGAGGCTGTCCTTCTACCCTGCAGGTCTTGTGCAGTTTCCACACACACCATGCACAACTGTTGGGCAGGGGATAGGGGAAAGGGGGTATACAGGCCACAGCCTTCCAGGGGGTGGTGTTCACTGCACAAGTGTTCCCAGAGCTCTGAGCCACCCAGGAAGCTGTCTGTGCTGGGGAGGCCACCACGGCCTCCCCCAGGTGCACTAAAAATGGAGCTACATAGACACTGCACCCCAATGTGCCAGCAAAGCTGACAGCATAGGCTAAAAATACCAGGTGTTCTTTGGCAGCTGACTATGACCAGTGATACCATGAGCAGCCTCTGCTTCCCATCCTCACCAGAGGGTGCTGAGCCTGCACCTATCTGCATTGCCATGCCTCTCACAGAAAGGCATGAAACCCTGCCCAGGGAAGGTGGCCCAGTCAGAGGCCTGGGACAGCTACACCATGGCTCTGCTCACTCCCATCTGCCTGTAGCAGCCCTGTCCTGCTGCCATTCCAAGCAGATACAATGGGCACATGCTGCTATGGCTGAGCTCTGTCCCTCCCACCCCTAACTTGCTCCACAATGTCCTGGAGGAGTCCCAAAAACCTTCGAACTGCATGGATGCTGATGCCCTCCAGGGGTCTGCAGTGTGTCCTCCAGTCAGGCAGGTGGGATTAGAGGTCAGGGAGCTGTAGTGAGCAGTGCTGGGCTGACTGTGGCCTCCGGGAAGACCTAGCCAAGTCTCCCATGGCTGGCCTATGGCAGCCCACACTTCTGGCCTCTGTGGGCCAGAATCTCTAACCACAGCCATGCCCAGCCCAGCCCAGCATGGTGCTCCCACCTGCCATTCCAGAAGGAACATATTATGTCTTAAATCTAGATATTTCCCCCAAAGCCTCATATGCTGTAAGTGTGGCTTTGGGGAGTGGCTGAATCAGGTGTGCGTATTGCTAGATGAGTGTACTAATTGGTTTAGCACAGCTCTGGATGTGGACGATGAATTTACTGATAATGAAGATACACCCCGGGTGTAGGGATGACCAATCACTAAGCTTGCAGCTGGATGGAACAAAAGGGAAAGAAGAAGTAAGCAGCTCTGCTTCCTGCCTGCCATGCTGTGGGCTGTTTCTCCTCTGCCATGTTACCTTGCCTTGGAGCCAGTTAACTACGGACTGAAGAAACCGCTACATACTCTGAGGTAGTGTTTATATCCTCCTTTACCTTGTGGGAGTTGTCAGATATTTTGTCTTAGCAACAAAAGATTGGTACAGTACATCTCTGACCTGGCTGTTCTGCCAGGGGATGGCCAGTGGAGGCCACACAGGTCAGGAGGGGTCTTCTCTGCACTGCCTCCCCACCCGGACACCAGTGCACATGGAGCAACCAAGGCATAGGATGGCCCCAGACTGCCCCTCAGGGTGGGAAATGCCCCAGACCTGGGATCCTCTTGGGCCAGCATTGTAACAGGATCCCAGACACAGTCCTTAGTGATGATGGCACCTCTGCTCATGGCAAATGCCAACATGCTTGTTTTTATCTGTTTTTACTTTGTATAAACGCAGGGCAGGGCCACTGAGAAAGGATATGGCTATTTGGTCCTTGGTCAGGGCTGGGGTCTGGAGGACACAGGAAGAGAGATGGTGTCTACCTCACCAGCCTCTGATTACAGCTCCCTCCTCTTGCAGCGTTAACTTCATAGTCCTCAGTTACCCCACCAATGGCTCACTCTGCTGACACCTTATAATGGAGGTCTAGGAATCACATCCTCAGAATACTACACTCAGCCCCATGCCTGTGCTTGGTGTTTCTGGGGTGGGCACCTGACACACTTTGCTGCCCCAGGACAGAGGTGTGAGGAAGAGTGGATCCTGGGCACTGCTGAGGTCTAGGAGGGGGGTGTCACCTTGGGCCAACCTCTGGCATTTGTGTGCTGGGGACTCTCCCAGAGGACTCATGTGGGGGGCTGGGAGTCACAGCCAGGTTCCAGGGATAGTGCCCTGAATAGGCTGGGGCTGCAGGCTGATCACAGTCCCTCCAGCAGTCTGGAGGAGAAGGAAACCATGAGGAGGGAGCACATCTGGGGATGCAGTAGACACGATCTCTGCAGGGGTGACCAGGGAGGCCTGAGAGGGCTCAGGGATTCTAAGGGCAGCACACTTGGAGAGGGAAAAGAACTCACATGGTCTACAACCAGCGAGTATGACTTTGCCCCATAAGCCACTTCTTAATTCCACCCCCATGTTATCAACAGCTGATGCTCACCACTTAGAAGAGGGAAGATGTCACAGGGCTCAAGCTGCAGGTGGTCCAATTCACGGCTCATTGGCTCCAATGCAGGCTGTCACAGGGGAAAGAGTGTGGTGAATGAAAGATGGCAGCAGGGAGCAGAGCAGGGAATCAACTCTGAGAGGAAGGGGCAAGGGAACAAGTATCATACCCAAGGTTATTCTTCCAGGCCACCCAGACACACTGTTATGGTTTGTGTATAGGTGTCCCCACAAAGCCCCATGCAGTCATGGGGCAGCTTCTGAAATTTGTAATTGATTATTGTGAAAATGGGTGCTGCCTCTCCCCTGGGGCAGGTGATTTGCATTTCAATGTAAAGGAGGAGAAGTTAGTTGCTTGAGCAGCTAGCTCTTTCCCTACACTCTTGCTCTTACCAGCCGCTATGAAAGGTTGTTTTCTGCCATGTGCCTCTCTGCTTTGGAGCCAGCTGAATATGGACTAAAACATCCAGTAACTGTGAGCTAAATAAACCTTTCCTTCCCTCATTTTGAGTGCCAGGTATTTGTCCCAGCAATGAGAGAAGAATAATTAGGACACACACCCAGGAGTGTGCTCCCTCAGTCCCTAGAGGCTTCCTAACCCTAAGTTGACACATCAGGCTATGCAGCCTCACCCATGGAGTTCTAACAAGAAAAGTGAGGCTACAGGCTCCCCCTTCCAGCCCAGGCTGATCAGTAGCTCTCGGTGCTTGGGGCCCACTTCTGGGTGGCTCTCGGAGCACGTAGAGGCCTGCCAAGGCTCCTGGAACACAATTCCCTAGTGGGCTGGGATGACGCTCACATTTTTGTAGGTGTGTATAGTGGAAACGAAACCAAAATATTATCACAAAGCTAAGTTTGTTTTACAGCTGCTATGATGGATGGTGGTACTTGTTTTGGTTTTGTGTAAACAGCTCTCTCTGTGCTCTGAGCAGCCACAGCTTCTGCTCACTTTCCCTGGGCATGAGGCTGAGGGCCACAGCTCTGGTCCCTCATCCAAGCAGACATCAGTGGGCTGGGGATCCCTCTGCTGTGTTCAGCATCACCAGGCATGGGAGGAGGAGCTATGTTCCCATTAGGGTGGGCCCAAGGATAGATTCTGTCTCCAGGGTCCCCAATAGTAGTAGTAGCCACCATGGTGGCTCTCTCTGCATAGGACTCCTGAAGGTGGCCTTCCCTACTATTAGCCCCTTTCAGGTGTAGGACTCTTGGCCACCAGAAATCCCCAGGGACAGCAGAGTCCCTGACACCCACACCACTGCAGTAGGCTTCCTAAGATCTCATCCCTGGGTCTCCCAACCCCTGAAAGCTCAAGCCTGGTGGTGGGGAAGAAGGGAGAGAAGGGACCTTGGCTTGTCCACTGTCCCCATGTTCCCATGTCCTCAGGGCTCATCCAGGGCATTTCACTATTCCTCATCCCCATCTGTGTCCCTCACACAATGTCCAGTAACAACCACTAAAGATCACAGAGCCAGAAATGACATGTGCTGAGCTTAGAAAAGAGGGAAGACATGGACCATCCAACAGCTGTGCCCATCTCCACGCTGGCTACCCTAGGACTGACTCTGCAGTGAGTCCATCTCCACCTTACCTGAGTGTCACAGAGAAGGGCAGCACCTTGCCCAGGCTGGCCAGCCCAAGACCTGCAGTCACCTGGTCCCAGGCTGACTATCCAGCACAGGGAAACCAGCCACCCCTACTGGGGCCATGCTTCCTTTCCACTGGCCTAGGCTAATCAGTCTGCTGTGTTCTGTCTCCAAAGCAAACGCTGCTTTATCTGTGTCCACAGACCTCGCTGCTTCCGCCAGATGGATGGGTTATCTCTTCTCACTCGTCTTCCTGTCTTCCCATAGATTGGATCCAGGTTCAGTTGAGAGTTCAATTACTGTTTATAGTGTAAACATTGGAGGTATTCTGTGGGCAACTGCCAGAGCCATATTCCAGGGCACTACACTGGCCTGTGCCTGTTTCATCCCCCCAGCCATCTTGGTGTCCAGGGTGTCCTATTCTCCCCACTACCTTGGTTCCCTGGTCCTTCCTGCCTTTGGAGATGCACATGTCACCCTCAAGTGTCTCATTTACTGTGCTGTGACAGAGACATGCATCTTCAGCACATGTTATCACCTGAGTTCACCATACACTCTGCACCCCTTGAAGGTCACTGTGCTTGTTATGAGGATCATGAATGTGCAGGTGCCACAGCGGTGGATCTGTGGAAGGGCAGAATGACCCAGCTGTTCGTCCCTGGGACGGAGCCTGTGGTGGAGGTTCAGCACACCTGGTGTGGAGTTGGCGCTGAAGGACAGCCCCAGAGCTCCAGAGGCACAGCCACATGGACTCTAGCACCAAGTGACCTCATGCAGGGTATGTCACACAGTGACAAAGACACACCAGCAGGACCCCGAGGGGCAGGGGGATGCTGTCCAGCTGCAGCTTGGGGGAGCCTCAAGGGTGGTAGATGCGGCACAGGGACCAGGGTCCTGATGGAAAGGCAGGCCTGGGACAATGGCCCAACATGAGCATCAAGGGCCAGGCCAGGATGGGGTTCTGCTAGGCAGTGTGTCCCATGTAGGGAAGGGGACTGGGGTCTGAAGACCCCAGGGGAGGCAAAAGATGATGACACCCACATACCAGGCCAAAGAAGCCTGTCAGGCCTGACCTCCAACAGCCACGGAGGTAGTGAGCAGCCCGTGTTATCCCACTCCTGAAACAGCAGTGTGGGGGACACCCGACCCATGGGAATGCCACGTCTCAGCCTAGAGTGGGACTTGGTGAGTAGGAGCAGGAGCAGAAAGACAACTTGGAGCCAGGAACCACAGGCACAGGACCTATATCCAGAGTACCTCTGAGGCCACAGGACCCAAGAGTCCCAAGCCCCATACATACAGGAAATGAACAGCAACGAACACTGAGATTTTCAGCAGCTACCAGGTGGAGCTCAGTGAGGCAGCGTTTCCTCTGGCAAAAATGCAGCTTGACTAGAATAATGGATTTTGCTTCTAGCCTAGTGGAGTTTGTGTATAAAAGCAAATGCCAGGCCAGGGATATATCTCAGTCTGGCAAGTGCAAGGTTGTAACCAAAAAACAAGTAAGCTAATACCCACATTGTGTGTGGCAGAGAATGTTCACATTTGTCCTGAAGACACACCCATGAGCATGCACACACACGGCATATGCACAGGCTCAGGCCATGCTCAGTCTGACACTCAGGGCTGCTTGGCCTGGCCAGTGTCTCCCAGGTACTGAGAAGTCCTAAGTAACCTCTCCTGGGGCTAAGGCCCCAACAGGATAGGTGGTGAGGTGGGAGGCTTCCTTGGAAAGGACAGAGACTTCGGCCACCTTGGCCCCATCATAGCCGATCTACTCCATAGTGAGGACACTTTCTGGCACATGACCTTCCTTAGGCACCACTTTCCCATGCCAAGGCTCTAAATGCCAATAGCCTTGCCCCCCATCCCCCACCGCCCTCTCAACGACTAGTAATGATTCAGAGGCCAGGGCCCATCATGCCCACCAAGATGCAGGGCAGGCCCCTCCAGACATCCTGAGCAGGCTCTAGGGCTCTGTCCCAAGCCACTTGGCTTGACCCCCTGTGGCTCTGCCTTTAGCCTAAGCCACACAGAGCCCCGGATTCAAGGCCAGGTGGGCCATGACCCAGGTGTATAGGCATCTGTAATCTCCCAGGCTATGGGATAGGTCCCAGAGTGGGCAACTCCCTCCTGGCCACTGATGACCCGAGGGCTGTTCAGGGCCAGCCCAGCAGCCTGACTGCCTGGCCAAAGGGCTCCTGACTCAGTTGCCTGGGGGGTCAAGAGCAGGGCCATGTAATTGGGACTGGCGACCTCTCCTCCCAGGACACAGGGAAGGTGGCTGCTGGAGTGGGGTTCTCCTTCCTCAGGTTTGGGGCTTTTTGTGGACCTTGGAGTGTGCAGAGCCTCCCTGGCCAAGAGGGCATACAAATATCACTGGGGGCCCCATGGGAAGGGTTCAAGGATGGAGCAAGCCCCTCTCTCCTCCGCCTGTGCTGTGACATGCTCCCTCTTCTTGTGGATGGGCCGAGCTCCTGCAGTGATTTCTGAGTGGCAGGTGATGCAGGCTGCCCTGGAGCTCCTGAGGGCTCAGGTCTCTCCAGAGCGAGCAGCCCCACCATGCTCTGAGCTCATGCAAGGTTGCTCAGACTGGGCCCAGCAAGAGACCAAGAGCATGGGGTAGAGCCCAGAGTTGCCCTGCCAGGGAACAAGATTGGGCAGGCACTGGGCCTTTGGACCTTTGGTGTAAGTGGGTGCCAACTGGGCCCCTGGCAGGAGGAGGAAATTTCCAATCCCAGGAAGCCAGGAGAGGCCTTCTAATTACCATCGTCAGGTAATTAGACTCTTCCCAGCCCAGGGGAGTGAAGAAAGTAATTAATGCCATGATGGAAATCCCAGGCACCTGGTGCAGAGAGCCTGGATCAGCCCTGTGTGCCCCTGAAGTCACCCATCATCATAACTGCCCATGGGGATCCCTGCATGGCAGCTGTTCCTGGCCCACAAGACTGGGTGTCTGTGCATATGTGCAGGGTGTGGAGTCTATGTGCTAATGACACTGAATGAGTGTGCATGTGTCTTCATGTGTATTTGCATGTGCACATTCATCTGTGTGTGCAGTGTGATGTGGCAGGAGTGTGCCTGTGTGCATGGGGTACATTATGTCTGCATGCACCTGTGTCTGTGTACAGTGTGCATAGTACGTGACTCTGTCCCACCTGAACCTGACACAGAAGGCAGCCAATCCAACCCCAGGGTGCCAGGGCCACCTGGCCCTACCACATCAGCCCTGCTGGTTGTGTGGCTGTTGGCACAAATATGAACCCCACATGAGGTAGAGGGGTCTGAGGGGCACAGGGCTATGGGAGAGGACACAGCATGCTTGTTTCTCCTCCTGGGGAGGAATGGTAGTGCCCACTCCTAGGATTTCCAGTCAGCACTCTGTAGGCACCAGAGCCTTGTCTTCTGGGTAGCACAAGACAGTGGGATAAGAAGGGACTAGGAGGCCTCACCAGGTCTCCAGGCACTGGGAAGAAGCATTTGGATACAGAAATGGAAGTAACTGCCAATTTTCTCTGAGAAATAGTCTACCTAAGATTTTAAAAGTAAGATTCCCTGATAGGAAGACCTAACTAACA